>JAODXP020003858.1:0-5000 GCA_027497455.2 Sardinella longiceps
TGGTGTGTGGAGCTCTGATCTACAGAACTGGAAAGTCAAAAAATCAAGAGAGAGTGCCATCCAACATCTGAGACAGCCAGATTTCATTAACCGAATAGTGGATAAGAGTCGGGTTTGATTTTGACGAACCGCAATCACCCGCACTCCGTCATACTTAGACCCACACCCAAACCGTTTACCCGTCCAAAATAAAATATAATTCTGCAATCCACCCGACTGGTTATAAATGTATACCGACACCCGCAACGCAAAGACAAAAGTTTATTGCCACAACAAAACGAACAGGCTACAGGTGCAAATTTGTTTCAGGATGACATAGGCCTATCCAGCGCATGAGATATCTCCTCGCTTGCGGCGCTGATACCGGCAGAGAAATTGGGGAACAAACGCTCAAGTTATCTCCACCACGACAAGATGTCAAAAGAGTCATCTTTAGGTGCTTTGTTGGCTATCAATGTAAGCGATTGGTGATTGGCCACAACTTTAAACCCCCCATGCCGGTTTTGGATTAGCCTAACTCCTCCTTGGGAGATCGCTTTAGAAAATGAAAGTAGATAGTTCTGAGAATGGCATGCGCTGATGGATTTTACATAATTTTATATGTGGGCTGTAACTAAAATATAGGCCTATCATTTCTTATTTTTATTTATTTTTATTTTTGGAACATGATGTTTTGACCGCAATTAAGACCCGTGCATATGCTCTCCTATTTCCGACCCGAACCGAACCGTTACCCGACGTAGTATGATAATTTTCACCCATTACCTGTATGTTATTATTTGCGGTTCACCCGTGGGTAGGCTACCCGCACCCGTGCAGGACTCTGTAGTGGATTAGCCTACTTTTTATGCTGTGCTCTAAGCCCTCTCTAGATACATAACAAATACAGGTGATGTGTGGAAGAATAAGTTAATTAACATTACTATTATTTGTCATTCTTAACCATAAACATTAATAAAATACTAATATGGTGGTAGGGAATAGTGATTGATGTTGAGATTCCTAAGGGAAAGTAGGCTAAGGGATAAACATTAATAAAATACTAATATGGTGGTAGGGAATAGTGATTGATGTTGAGATTTTTAAGGTAAAGTAAGGGATAAACATTAATAAAATACTAATATGGTGGTAGGGAATAGTGATTGATGTTGAGATTTCTAAGGGAAAGTAAGGGATTTGATCACTTAAAATATTATTAAAGAAATATTAGGGAAAATACTGGATATTGTTGTCTCGCAAGATCTGATATCACCAAGTATTTAAGAGTCCAGGATCAACGTCAAACGTTTGCCCTGGATCAATGTACCTTAACCCTAACCCATTCATCCAGGGCAACAAGTTTGACATTGATCCCGGACTCTTAATTACTTGGTGATATCAGATCATCCTTGTTGTCTCAGTTAGGCCTATTTTGTTTTATCTTATGCTTTCCTGATATTGTTTCTGTGTTCATGATGTGACATGTGCTCAGTTATTGATTCATGTCCTCTCATTAATGCTGGGATTGTGAATTACATAACTCATCTATTATCAATTATAAATTAGTCATAATGATTGAGATTATGTTAGATCAATATGCACTGTCCTTTACATTAATGCTTACAGAATGAATTAATAAATATTAATTTCTATTCATTTTTTGGAATTGCTCGGTGTGAGTTAATTTGTTACCATAATTACAATGAAATAAGGGATAGTCTTATATAGGCTACCTTCCATACGTTATCCAGTGTGTTTGTACTAAGTTGGATACTGTACATGTATGTAGGTATGTATGACCTGTGATGTTTTGGTCAGTAGAGGTATGGTGCATGGTCCGATTCGGTCTACACTGTAAAAAAGATTTTTTAATGGTTACTTGAAAATGTGTGGAAACTCGTTGCCTCAAATGAGTTAGCAAATATGACTTTACATCTTAAAAGAAAAGTCAAATTTACTTAACTCATTTGAGGCAATGAGTTTCCACACATTTCTAAAGTAACCATTACAAATTCATTTTTTCAGTCTAGAACAGGGGTGGGCAATTATTTTGGGCGAAGGGCCACATTGGGTTTTAGATTTAGACTAACGGTCCATGACTTCATGGTCAACAGTCAATTGGTTCATGAGGGTTGATGCCGGTAAATTGACATGACTAAAACAAGTAGCCCCACTTTCTTCAGAGAACATGTTAATATGCAAGGTTTAAAGGGAGGGATTTGTATTTCTTGAATACAACAAATTTGATAAATCAGACCCATAATCTAAGACACCTTGGCTAAATGAAAAATTATTTTATTTTGGGAAGGCTCCAAGGGCCGGATTAAATGGCTCAACGGGCCGCATGTGGCCCCCGGGCCTTAGCTTGCCCAGGTATGGTCTAGACTCTAGAGTCACCAGAGGGGGTTCCCTGGCTACACCACCTTTACACAATATGTTACATGTCATAGCAGGGATAATAAGATATTATATTTATTTTATGCAAATGTAAAGGACGCTTAGGCCTACAGGTCATTGCCCCTCACACGTCTTGGGAGATCTGATCACAATCTGGTCCAGCTATCTCCTTTAGGCCTCTTACCACTGAAAAAAAAATAATTTTTTAATGGTGACTTGAAAAATGTGTGGAAACTCGTTGCCTCAAATGAGTTTTCTTTTTTAAGTTTAAGTTTTAAGTACTCCACATCAAAAAAGATAAGTCATATTTACTTAACTCATTTGAGGCAATGAGTTTCCACACATTTTTGAAGAAACCATTACAAATTCTTTTTACAGTGCAGCAAGTTACCACCCGCATAGTAAATAAGTGGTCCAGGGAGCCTTAATTATATCACAGACTATATTAATTTTTGTTTTGAAAATGCTATACCTAGCAGGTCTGTACATTGTTTTGCTAACAACAAAGCGTGGATTAACCCTAAAATCAAGGCCTTACTCAATAAGAAATAGAGTGCCTTTAGATCTGGAAATAGAGACAAACTGAGGGAGATACAAAGGGAGTTGAGGAGGGAGATCAGAGAGGGGAAGAATACTTACAAGAAGAAAAAAAAATGGAGGATCAGCTTCTGTGGGGTCTGGAAGGGACTTCCAGCTTCAAGCTACAACTAGCAAGCGGTCTTCTCCGGCCTGCACAAAGGTGTCAAAATTATTCTCCCCGGCAAACGCTCAAACTTTTTATGATGTTGCAATATAGTTGTGGTCCTTATCACTCCGGATTTCTTCTTTAAAAGCCAAAGAAAACCACTGAATGCATGGTATGGGGTAGAGCAGTGGGTCTCAAAGTGTGGTCGGGGCATGGTCCGAGCGAGCTCAATTGGCTCGCCAGAGGATTTCCAAAAACAATATGTGAATTTAGTTTATGTTTCTTACTAACATTATTTGAAGGGAGAAGATGAATTGTTCACTGAATACTAAGAGGCAGCCCTGCAATTTGTTAAAAACTTCAGGCTATCTGGATTTGAAGTGCATAGAAAAGCCTTTTAAAAAATGCTTTAAAGGATAAAGGATAGCACAATGTGAGGGCCACGAGGGCAGGTGGTCCCTGAAAAAAAAAATTGGGGGGCAAAGTGGTCCTCGGTCTGAAAAAGTTTGGAGAAACCCTGGGGTAGAGCAATGTAAGGCCCTTCACAGTCCTATAGAGGGCAGCACTGTGACACTCTGTTTTCAGTCATGATCTGGGAGTACATGTCGTTATTGTTGTTAATTACATTGAGAGTGCATCCTTGATTAGCATTAAAGTTTGAAGATAAGGGAAACAATAATACTCGTCGCCAAAACAATGTCAGTGACACACAGTGTAAGAGGAAGGTAGCAGACTGCAAAATGACTAATTAATGATAGATTATCAGCTGAAGTGTGATAATGTGGATGACTACATTGTTTAGCAACAGAAAATTAAACAGGTCAACTCCCTTCTCTATCAAAAGCGGATACTGATAAAAGATCATTTAAATTGTGCAGGAGTGACCGGGCAACAGGTCAAACACAATACAACACAACTTATAATGCCAGGTGTCTGCTGAAGTATAGGCTACAAAATACATGGGTTTCCTGAATATGACAGTCCACAGACAGATCTGGTCAACAAAGCATTCAGCTGATTCCACACCTGTGAACAATAGTGAATGTACTGCCGGGCCAATAAGAGCAACAGCTGATTGATTTGTGTGTGTGCGTGTGTGTGTGTGTGTGTGTGAGAGAGGCCCAACCTCATCTACTGTTGAGCCAGTAAACACGCTAGCAAGGGTGAATAATGAAGAGTCAAGCTACATACTGTAGCTAGACTCAGAAGGGTGTTCTGTCTTTATACAGTACATGATTCTATATTCTATAAACACACACACACACAAACACACACACACACACACACGTTACTTACAGGCTTACTGAGAGAATGCCATCACTTTTGCATGCTTTCATGTCATGCAGAGTATTTCAATGCATGTGATAATACTTAGCACTATTTGTATCCTTCAGGAGCGCAATAATTAAGTCAGACTCAGAGTGGAAATGTCATATTTTAATATCAAATGTATCTTACACAATCACTAAGAAGGCACACTCAGCTCTTGTCATTTGTCCCACAACAAAACAAACAAACAAACAAACAAACAAACAAACATAGATCTATATGAATACATGTACTGAATACAGTACTGAAGGCTGAATTTTGAGGTATCTCCTTAGAGAGGCGGCAATATTCTTCACTTAACACACTGTCCAGAATCAAAACAGCAAGTAAAAAAACAAACAAACAAACAAAAAAACAAACATAAACTGATACTAGCACAGGACCAGATGAGCTGAAGGATTTTGGTTTGCATGTAATGTGTCTGGATTTAGGTCTGTGCATGCAGGGGTCTTTCAAGCACAGCCTGAATGTGCTGAAGCAGCTTGACGCAGTAGACTGGACATCGCTGTTTGTCCCTCGCCGCCTCCACTTCCTTCTGCACCAGCGTGGGGTGGATGGTACTTCCTGCTTTTAACACCTCTGTAAAAGACAGGGCTCATCGTCAAGTTCA
>JAODXP020003858.1:10000-15000 GCA_027497455.2 Sardinella longiceps
CCCTCTTTCTCTCCCTCTATCTCTCCCTCTATCTCTACTTCTATCTCTCCCTGTTTCTCTCCCTCCCTCTATCTCTACTTCTATCTCTACTTCTCTCCCTCCATCTCTACTTCTATCTCTCCCTCTATCTCTACTTCTCTTTCTCTCTCCCTCTATCTCTACTTCTATCTCTCCCTGTTTCTCTCCCTCCCTCTATCTCTACTTCTATCTCTACTTCTCTCCCTCCATCTCTACTTCTATCTCTCCCTCTATCTCTACTTCTCTTTCTCTCTCCCTCTATCTCTACTTCTATCTCTCCCTCTATCTCTACTTCTATCTGTTTCTCTCTCTCTCCCTCTCTCTTCTGTAAGGAGGCCTCTCCCTCTCTCTCTCTACTTCTATCTCTCCCTCTATCTCTACTTCTATCTGCTTCCCTTTCTCCCTCCCTCTATCTCTACTTCTATCTCTCCCTCTATCCTTTACTTCTATCTCTCCCTCTATCTTTACTTCTATCTGCTTCCCTTTCTCTCTCCCTCTGTTTCTCTCTCTCCCTCTATCTCTCCCTCTATCTGCTTCTCTTTCTCTCTCCCTCTGTTTCTCTCTCCCTCTCTCTCTCTCGCTTTGTTTCTCTCATACTCTTTCTAGCTTTCTCTTTTCCACTCCTTACACACACACACACACACACACACACACACACACACACACACGTGGAGCAGAGGCTGAGATGCATGCCCCAGGACAGCAATCCCCACATGTGGGGATGATTATCCTCTACAGCACCGTATCACAGTGTGTGTGTGTGTGTGTGTGTGTGTGTGTTAAAGGTGCTGAGAGGTTCCCAGACACCATCAGTTCCCCAGGAAGCGATGCAAAGCTCTGTGGAGGATACACATCAGACCCTGCTGTGACTGTGGGTGTGTGTGTGTGTGTGTGTGTGTGTGAGTGAGTGTGAGTGTGTGTGCGTGCGTGTATATGCATGGAAGTGTGTGTTTGCATGCATGGATGTACATGTACGTTTGTGTGTGTGTGTGTCTGTATGTGCGCACGCGTGTCTGCATGAGCACGTGCATGTGTGTGTGTGTGTGTGTGTGTGTGTGTGCCTGTTAGCAGGCTAGTGATTAATAGGCTGAAACAGCTGTATGCATGTGTAGCCTGACACAGTGGAAGCTGTGTGAGAGAGTGTGTGTGTGTGTGTGTGTGTGTGTGTGTGTGTGTGTGTGTCCTCCTCTCTAGTCTTGATCTCATCACCTTTCATCAGCATCACCTTCCTCCCAATGAGCCCCACATCATCTTCATCACCTTCATCATCCTCTCCTTTCCTCTCTTATCTGGGGTGGGCATCAGGTGAGGCCCCAAATACTGGGAGCCCATTCGGTAGAGGTAAGCACCCTAAATACTCACATGTGTGGGTAGGTGTGTGTTTCTGTGTGTGTGTGTCTCTCTCTCTCTCTCTCTCTCTCTCTCTCTCTCTCTCTCTCTCTCTGTGTGTGTGTGTGTGTGTCTCTCTCTCTCTCTCTGTGTGTCTGTGTGTGTGTCTGAGTACAGTATGTTTGTGTACGCATACAACTTGTGCTGATGTGTGTGTATGTGTTATACTCTAGCATGTAGTTATGCGCGTGTGTGTGTGTGTGTGTGTGTGTGTGTGTGTGTGTGTGTGTGTGTGTGTGAGGGATAGGAGCCCAGTGGTCTGACTTGAAGAGGTGTGTGATGGTGTGATGACAGGGAAAAGGATCAGCCCGTGACCTTAAATCGCTCTGCTGACGGTCAATTGTGCTCTGCAATGTTACGCAAACTACGGTAGTTCTCACATCCAGTAAATGAAAGGTCAGAGACTACATTCACTGAGCTTCATTGAGCTTTACTGAGCGCGCACACACACACACACACACACACACAAATGGATTTGTTCTGGATCATATGCCAGGCTTTCGCAGAACTATGAATTTTAGACTACAGAGACTACAAAGATGGATGGAGGCAAACAGAGATGGTTACAGTGGCTGGTTTTATTTTTTGTCTATTTTTATGTCTATTTTTATTAGTTGTCAAACTTAAATAATTTCTGTAACATTTTAATGATATTGTTTATTTTATAAATCTAGTAATTGTGAGTTAAATATTTCTGTAAACAGTACTAAAATCTGTTCTCCGGTGTCTAAAATAGCTGTTTACAGTCAGAGCTACTCTAAGTGCTTGATACAAAATAGAGTATTTTTCTCGAAATTGACAAGTGGAGTGGACATTCCATCTCGAATTCTTCATTTACTATCTGTCTATTTTGCTTTTATTTTTATTTTTAAATCTTATCTGGTTTATTTTACATCACTCTAGTAAATACTCTATTGGCGGAAAGAAGATTTGGCGAAAACGAGGGTCTTTTGAATTGGTTTTTACATCTTGTTCGCTTCCCTGTTTGGTCATAGGCTATCCAATTGCGTGCAGAAGCAGTTTGAAAGATAACTGCCTTGTTCTGCCCACGATTGAGTTCGGTCTAGAGATAGACCGATATATCAGTCAGCCGATATTTGGCATTTTTAAACCTATCGGCATTGGCCGATATTCAAGTTTATTTCTCCGATTATATTAAAACAATATTAGTGAGCACACTTCAGCTGTAGCGCAGCCTGCTACTTGTGTGAGCGCTGCCCCGCCCACACCACACAGGCACATGGACAGAGAGAGCCATGCAGAGAGTCACGGAGCCAGAGCAGTTGTTCAAACGTATGGTTTAACGTTGCTGGAGTTGCTCGTATGCTTTTTATACAACTATGTATGCAGCTATTTAAATAAATACAGCAGATCCATTTGCAGAAACTTGCAATTATCGGCTTTAAAAATCGGTCCAAAAACATTGGCAGCATGAATCGGGCATCGGCTAACTCTGGCTTCCATATATCGGTATCGGTATCGGCATCTGTCATGAAAAAAAACCTATATCGGTTGATCTCGCTGCTAGACTATACATTTTGATCTCAGATTATATATTCTAATCTCATGTCCTCGATCTTCTCCCATCCCATCCCAGCTCATATCTGTCCATTCTCTTGACTCACCGAAAGCGTTCTCCTGCACCTTGGGGTCTGGGTCGTCCAGGTAGAGCATGACCTGCTGAAACAGGAAGTCCAGGTGAGGCTGGTAGCCCTGGGAGTTGTAGTTTTCACCCAGAGAGGAGAGCCACACGCCCAGAGTCTTCAGGGCCGAAACACGCACCTCCTCACTGCTGTCATCCACACGCTTCAGCAACTCTGTGTGAAAAGACACACACACACCACACACACACACACAGACACACACACGGCATTGGAAATCACTTTAACAAATAAGATGTTGAAATATCTATGCATTATGATAACAAAATATTACACTAGATAGATACTTTATTGATCCCCAAGGGGAAATGTCCACTGTCCACTGTCCACATGTCCTGTGTGTGTGTGTGTGTGTGTGTGTGTGTGTGTGTGTGTGTGTAGGGTCGGGTATCCATAACCAGTTCCGTCTCAGAACCGGTACAAAATTAGCGATTCCATCGACATTGTACGCCTCCAACGTTTTAAATTCTTCTTATCGATTCTCTCATTTCTCTGCCCGCACGTCACGGTGCATTTGCATCACGCGCTAACTGCAATTGTCATAGTAGGCCATTACATTAACTCTGTGTTTCACATAGCACATTGAGGAGACACGTACAGTACACCTGTAGCTGTTTTCTAACTTTCAGCAGTGCGCCCTCGAGACTCCTCCAGTCATGTACGCATTCTCTCTCTCTCTTTCCCTCTCTCACACACACAAGTGTGTGCTGAGGCGCGCCTCGGAGTGCGTCAATCAGCTGACTTGCAAAGAATAAACACGAGCACGTCAACTAAGTGTTGCTCTGATGTACGAAAACCGAGTTTCTACAGCTGTTATAAGTTTTATTATTAAAATGACCATAAAGGTAAAGTAATTTACTGTAGGCTTTAATGAGCAGCCTACAAATATTTAATCTGAATGGTTCCTGTTAGCGGACTTAGCTCATGATGTGGCTTTCATTAATGTAGCGGCCTGACGTTGGGCTACTCACCAAAAGGATAGGCTAAAAAAAAAAAGCTTATTGCAAGACACAGCTCTCCTATAATCCAATGAAGTTTCTGCTCAAGTTATTTATGAATATTTATTGAAAATGATGAAAAAGAAAGCATGACCAACATCTGCAGCAGGATACTGATTTCACACCTTGTAGCCTACAAAAACAAAAGTTTATTTCACCGAAGTCATGTGACATTACACACGACAAGCAAACCTAAAAAAGCCTTCAAAATATCACTAGCACATAGCCTAGGCTCCTTGTTTATTTCACATTATCGTAAATAACAATGTATTGTATCAACAGCTAAATGCTATTTTGTTTTGATTTTTTTTTAAAGGCTGATGATAATCATTTAAGTATAGAGTATAGAGTATAAAGACTATAAGAGTATCGATAAAGAATTGGATTGATAGGCAGAATCGATGAAGGCATTGATATTGATCAAATCTTATCAATACCCATCCCTGTGTGTGTGTGTGTGTGTGTGTGTGTGTGTGTGTGTGTGTGTGTGGGTGGGTGTTTAACATACCAGAGTAGATCTTGTTGAGAATGTGTAACTGCAGTTTGAGTCTCGTGAGTGTATGTGTGTCTCTGCATGTGTGTGTGCGTGTGTGTGTGTGTGTGTGCCATACCTGGGTAAATCTTGTTAAGTGTGTCTGGCTGCAGGTCCTGTTTGGTGAGTTTGAGCAGTGTGCTGATGCTCTGGCAGGCCAGGATGCGACACATCTGGGAGTCTTCCTCCAGCGAAGACACCAGCAGAGGAGTCAGCCTCTCCTCAAACGACAGCAGCTACAACACACACACACACACACACACACACACACACACACACACACACACACACACACACACACACACACACGACACACACACAGACACACACACACACACACACGACATACACACACACACACACACACAAACACACACACACACAGACACACACACACACACA
>JAODXP020003858.1:25000-27500 GCA_027497455.2 Sardinella longiceps
AGATGCTGGGTTGCCCCACAGGCTCAGGGAGAACTATGTATCTGAGGGTGTCGGAGGAGGAATTTGAGAAAGAGGAGAGGAGTGAAGTGGAGAGGAGAGGAGAAGAGTGAAGAGGAGAAGAGAAGAGTGGAGAAAAGAGGAGGTGAGAAGAGAAGAAAGGAAAGGAGAGGAGAGAAGAGGAGAAGAGAGGAGAGGAGAGGAGAAGAGTGGAGATGAAAAGAGAGAAGAGGAGAAGAGTGGAGTGAAGTGAAGTGGAGCAGAGAGGAGAAGAGAAGAGAAGAGAAGAGAAGAGAAGAGAAGAGAAGAGGAGACAAAGCTTCGCCGTCGGGCTATTCTTCGCTCCGCCTCGCCCATTATATCGGGACACCTCGGTGGCCGTTATCCCTTCCGTAACACATCCAGGGCAGCCCTACATGTAGGGTTAGAATCAGTTGCTTCTGGGACACACATCCAATGTAGAACACATTTAATGTAGAACTCAGCCAGTGTAGAACGCAGCCAATGGGAGACTTTTGCCCCATACGACGACGTTTTTCCGTTAAGTACTGTCCCATTTATTAGGGGAAGATCTGCAGTTCTCACTACACAAACGAGGGGTGTCTCATTTTGGAGGGAACTCGAAAACAAGTGCTAGTGTTGGGGAAGAGTAATGGGACTGACCCCCACCCACAACAACTCCCATGGCAGGGTGGACCAAGGTTAACTTAACACCACTGCCTTTCAGAGACAGAGAGAATGACCGAGAGAGAGAGAGAGAGAGAGAGAGAGAGAGAGAGAGAGAGAGAGAGAGAGAGAGAGAGAGAGAGAACAAGGAGGTTCAAAGTGGTCTTGATTCTGGGAGAGGTCAAGACCAGGGAGCTTTGGTCTTTTCCTACCCTGTTTGAAGTGTGACCCCGGCGGGGCAGTTTAGGCCAGACTGGGGTGTGTGTGTGTGTGGTGTGTGTGTGTGTGTGTGTGTGTGTGTGTGCGTGTGTGAGAACCAGTTAGTGGTTGGGCGGGTGGAGGAAAGCTTAGTGACCTTCATACTTCAGCTGCTTCATTGCCCCAAGCGTCCGACACCCCACCACACACACACGCACGCACGCACGCACACACACACACACACACACACACACACACACACACACACACACACACACACACACACACACACACACACACACACACACACACACACACACACACACACACACACACACACACACCAATTAACGGAGCTGTCGAGACAGAGGGATGAAAGAGAGAAGGGAGAGAAGGAGAGGAGAGGGGGATTACATGAGGGATAAAGACCCAAGTGATGCCTCAGCACCCTGAGTGGGGGTCCACTACCATCCCCCCCCCACACACACACACCCCACCCCTTCTTCTCCTTAGAATGCCTTTTCTGGTGGTCCATAGTCCCTCTCGTGTGAACCCACTAGGGGTGGGGTGGGGATGGTGGAGGGTTAACAGGGTTAACTGAGCCCTTGCTGACAGCTGGCGGTTCAGAACCAAGCTGCGTATGATGGTCAGTGTGTGTGTGTGTGTGTGTGTGTGTGTGTGTGTGTGTGTGTTCGTGTATTGAAAGTCCTCCCTGATTAGCCAGCCAAGAGCTCCACACGCGGCACAGATAAGATCGGGAGAGCTCGTCTATGGGTAGCCACAATCGCTTCATACTTCAAAAGTCAAGCGTTCGGCTCATCTTTGTGTGTGTGTGTGTGTGTAAGCCGTCAGGCAGCTGCTTACTGTGGGCTAGCCTAGTTCAGTGTGGCTATGCTAAGTAGCCAATGGAGTGTCCAAGCAGGAGGATGTCTGTTGGTTTAATGGTGGTGGTGGGGGTCTGTTTAGTGAGAATGTCCACAGAAATCCAACTACAGTCTCAGACTACAGTTTATAGTCAGATGGTCCACACACACACACACACACACACACACACACACACACACACTTCCTTATATGCGCACACACAAAAATACATTATGAAAGTTAGAGTAACCCAAACCCCCACCACATGCGCACACACACACACACACACACGCACACACACATACACACACACACACACACACACACACACACACACACACACACACACACACACGCTCTGAAAGCTCCTGTCTTTCCCTATGAGCACAGCTGTCCCCTGAGTTAAGCACACGGTCACACTTCCACTGGTAATCTATAACATCAGTAGCAGATACGTCCCTGTCTTGGCCAGCGACCACACACACACACACACACACACACACACACACACACACACACACACACTGGAGTACTGTAACTATCACATGATGAGATGACCCAGGCCAACTAGAGATCATTCTGTGGCCTTGCTTTGGTCCCAGCAGAGAGAGAATTAAAGGAGGAGACAGAATGCCTGCAGCTGCCAATCAAAAACTCTGACCAGTAGCAGCAGAGATGGTTTAGACGGTTAGGCGCTTTTGTTTTGGTATAAATAAACATGCAAGGCTTCTGTAGCACATCCACACCCACATGGATGTTCATCGGGCAAAAACAT
>JAODXP020003858.1:32500-35000 GCA_027497455.2 Sardinella longiceps
GTGTGTGCCTGTCTGCAATGGGGACACTGAGCATTCACTGATTTTGTGTGTGTGTGTGTGTGTGTGTGTGTGTGTGTGTGTGTGTGTGTGTGTGTGTGTGTGTGTGTGTGTGTGCCTGTCTGCAATGGGGACACTGAGCATTCACTGATTTTGTGTGTGTGTGTGTGTGTGTGTGTGTGTGTGTGTGTGTGTGTGTGTGTGTGTGTGTGTGGAAAGAGAGAGATTCAAAACTGATGAAGTGTGTGTATGACTGCATGGAAAAGTATTTTGAATGTGTGTGTGTGTGTGTGTGTGTGTGTGTGTGTGTGTGTATATATATATACACATGTGAGTGAGTGAGTGAGTGAGTGAATGAGTATGAGTGTGTGTGTGAGTGAGTGCGTGACAAAGAAAGATAGAGAGAGAATGTGTGTACGTGTGTGTGTCTGTCTCTCTCTCTCTCACTGTATGTGTGTGTGTGTGTGTGTGTGTGTGTGTGTGTGTGTGTGTGTGTGTGTGTGTGTGTGTGTGTGTGTGTGTGTGTGTGTGTGTGTGTGTGTGCAAATGAAATCACCAATAGTTATAAACCAGTAAGGTGTGCCAGCTCTGCATAGACAAGCTAAACTATTCAAGGATCTGACATAAGGTACTCAGCATGTAGGCAGGGTTATAGGATCCATTTGATCCTTTTTTTCACATGTGCAATATAACATGATAGGGCATGACACTAAGCAACACACACACACACACACACACACACACACACACACACACACACACACACACACACACACACACTTGCTAGTGTTTTCTTATCCCCCTCCATCGGATCTGAAGTCCCACTCCAAACCTACAATTTCTTGGGCTAACACTAAGTAAGTAGGTAATTGCGCTGTTCCCCTGGCTTGTGCGCAAGCTTTGAACTCAGTAGACTCACTGAATTCCTTTACAGAGTCTGCCAGATCCACAACACACACACACACACACACACACACACACAAACACTTAATACCAAAAGAGACATGACACACACACTTAATACTAAAAGAGACATGACAAAAGAAAAAAAAAAAGAAAAAATGAAATGATGAATGAAAAGATGGAAAATAAAAAAAAGCAAGAACGAGTATGATTATAGCCCTCCTGTCCAAAGGCGACCAATGGGATGCCCACAGCACAGGGACGGCAATCCGCAGGCCAGGAGGGGGATTGTGGGTAATGAAGGGGTTGCAATGGATGGTGGGTAATGATGAGGCCTCGGCAGATGCCTTGGGGGTGACGATGACTAATGGCTGAGGATAGATGAGCACTGGGCCTCATTCACCACTGACTGTCTTCTTAAAGTATAAGTCCGGAGTAAGTTTAAGCATAG
The DNA here is from genome assembly GCA_027497455.2 of Sardinella longiceps. Classification (NCBI taxonomy): domain Eukaryota; kingdom Metazoa; phylum Chordata; class Actinopteri; order Clupeiformes; family Clupeidae; genus Sardinella; species Sardinella longiceps. Next base: position 33,852 of record JAODXP020003858.1, read on the forward strand.
CCCTGCTGCACGAGCCTTCTAACAGCAATATATTTCGCATGAAATGAAAGAATTTCGAACAGCATAGACCTAATGCGAACGCGAAAAACTTTACATTGAGTCAATGTAACCTCAGATCTCACTTTCGGTTTCCAATAGTCAGGTCCCATTGATTCAGTGTAAATTGCCTGTTCGCTTTTGCGTTCGCGTTCGGTCTGTAGTCTGTACCAAATTATTTTGTTCCACTCGCTAACTAAGCTCTCTCAACAGGGCTATGCTTAAATTCACTCCGGTACTTTCCTTTAAAGGTACAATGGGTAACGTTTTTACTGTTCAATATCAAAATATGCTTTACCTGCTGACAAGCTTCTCCTTTCTCATAAGTATTAACCACTACTATTAATTCCGTGTTGGCTTGAAATTTTGCATTTCCACGCACATTAACTTGGCTAGACTCTCCTTGTATTGCCGCCATCTTGAAATACGGAAGCGGTCATATCGTTCGCGTCTTTGCTATAGACTGACAATAGACCGAAATCCGCATGCAGGCTTCCGTAGCTGTAAACGTAATTTGCGTTGCGTTACTCTTAATTTCTACACATTGGGGCTTTAAGAATTTCCTTACATTTGTTCTTAAGGTCCCATTGAAAAACCTATATTGGTGAACACAAATCTTCTTAAAAACTGCGTAAATGTGAACAAATTTCTTTGTAAGACTGGTTGATGCATGAGGCTCAACATTCTGATGTTCTGATGGTCAGTCCCAGGATAACCTCATCACTGTCTTGCACTGATTTGCAGAACCGGCAACCGGTACCACATCAAACCAGCCGGGTACTGTAGAAATGTAGAGAACCCTGTAGAGTAGAGACATCTGCATGTGGCGGTTTGCAACTTCGGCACATGGGCGGCACATCCAAGCCAATCCCAAACCAGTTGGAGGCTGGTTGGGATGTCTGGATGGATGTCAAGCCCAGCAGGCCCGGCAGAACCGGCAGAACCGGCCCGATGTCAAAGCAGTGGGTAATGAGGCCTGAAATGTGCGGCTGCTTCTCTAGAACTGTGGGGATTCTGAGAATTCCTCACTATTAGCTCATCATAGGCTTCTCTCCACTGGGGGTGCACCATAGTGGTTACAGTGTGTGTGTGTGTGTGTGTGTGTGTGTGCTC
>JAODXP020003859.1:0-32500 GCA_027497455.2 Sardinella longiceps
AGATCTATTTCGACCTCACTTCTGACCTTCACACCTGGTGCCTAACACTACGGATGATGCCATCATCAGCTACCTGTCGCGAGACCCTAATGTCAACATTGTCACACATGACTTACCGGAGGCAGGGTGAAACTGGCCACACAGATCTTCAGCCATTCTGTCAGATGGTACATCATCCTCAATAACATACACATAATACCTAATCTTAACCCCAAATTGCTCTAGGGGAGACTGGCCCTGAAGAAATTGATCATTGTAAGTCGCTTTGGATAAAAGCGGATGTAGGTACTTATATTATAGATTTTTATTACCTCCGCCGTTTTCAGTTTGGAACGAAAGAATTTGAGTTTGTAGTTTGGGTTTCCTTAGGTGTGAGCTAGACCATGGTCTGTAGCCTTATGATTTGATATGATATTTGAGGTTTGCAAAACTGGATTGAATTGAATTTCAATAAATCATTTAATAACCTCTATGTTTGGACTTCACATGAATTTCTTGAAGCCCTTGTAGCACTCGTCTCTGTGAGCACGTATTCTATGAGATCTGTGTGTTTGTCAGTGTCTAGTTAGGGAGTGCAAAGCGAATATCAGACCTCGCTGGGTTGAAAGCCCAAACATGGGGAAGCTTTAAAGTGTCCATATTATTCTGCCCTTTTCACAACAAGTTTACAAAGCTCCCTAAGATCCACTCAACATGTTTCTGAAGGAGTTTTTTTAATAGCTTTCACATTAGGAGTTTCTGCCTCAACTCTTTTACCCCTCTAGTTCAGAACAGAATTGCCATTTCTGAAAAGCTACATGCTGCTTATGCCCCAGCACACACTACTTCTTCTTCTTCTTCTTCTTTGGGGTTTAAAGGCAGTTGGCATCCAAGAAGTTGCATTACTGCCATCTAAAGGTCTTTAACCACTAAATTCTCTGAAATAGACCAGTGTCCATTAAAAACTTTTGACCCTATTTCTAAAATGCCTTTCAGGAACAAATTGACCAGCCCAATCTCTTTCAGATCTCTGATCAACTCTTGTCTCTGAGGGTCATACTTAATACAAGACATTAAGACATGTGGTGCTGTCTCCAGCTCCTGACAAGTACACAAACCATTTTCATGCTTTCCTAAAATAAAGAGGGTACTGGTACTGTTCAAGAAAGAATGCCCTATTCTTAATCTAGCAAAAATAACTTCTTCCTTACGTCTCATACCCTTCTGAGAAACATTATCTAGTAAAGTAATTGATTCAGTTAAAGAAAATAGATGACTTCCTCTTTCATGCTCCCAGTGTTGTTGCCATTTGGAAAGAATTTCCTGCCACACAATACTTTTGCCTTCTGACTTAGACAGACTTATATGCACATCCACCTCTTCCTTCTCCACAGCTTTTTTGGCAAGCTTGTCCGCCTTTTCATTTGAAATAATGCCCACATGTGCTGGGACCCATAAAAAAGAAATTTCTACATCTCTTATTAGCATTAAAACAGCACACACTACTGCTGCCCACAGTTAATTAATTAGCCGCAGGTGCTGTACTTGACTGGCTGAGCCCCCATACGCTACTGTGGCGTTTTCAAGACTACAAAACGTTTACTACGTCATCCATAGGGATGAATGGGAACTGTTACGTTACGTTACAAAACGTTACGCCTGTTGAATTCGCCCCTGATCAGAGCCACACTACTAGTACCAGAGATCCTTCTTTACGGAGATAAATCATGAGGACCCACTTCCTGGAGTCATGAGGCTAATGCCAAATAATGTCATTCTGGGCGGCTTCGAATTTATGCAGTGGAGAAGCTCATTCTGTAACATTGAAGTCTATGAGACAATCCAAGAATTCCACCGAAATTTTAAAAGCCTTATTTTTCTGAGTAATGGATGTACATTTTGGCAGAGGTGGAAAAAGTACAGAAAAATTGTAACTAAGTAAAAGTATCTTTACTTTGCTTAGATTCTACTCAAGTAAAAGTAAAAGTAACCTACAAAAAATCTACTCAAGTAAAAGTAAAAATTACTTCATTTAAAATTTACTTGAAGTACAAGTTACTTAGTTACTTTCAATTATTTGATATTTATTAAAAAAATCATATGTTGCTTGGTTGCTTTAGCAACCCCAAGAATTCATAAACCACCTGCTCAGTAACCACAACCAAACTCGTTGTTATGAATGAATGAATGAATGAATGAATGTTTGGTCAATGACATTACAGTAACCAAAGGGTGGTGGCTGTGTAAAGCCCCCCTTCTCACATTTCTAAAGAACAAATGTGTACGTACAGTGTTATTTACAAGTAATACAACAGTTACTGTAGATGACATGACCAGAGACACTTATAGGAGGCATGACTGAGAGAGCACTTACATTGGCCTACATGGCAATCACAATTCATAAAGTTTTCCGTTTTTTAGATAAGAAATGTATTCAATCCTAGGAGTTGTAGGTAAGGTATCAAACTTTAATCTCATTCTGACCAGGCAACCGATCCAGATAACAGTGACAGTAATCAGCCCAGCCAGTTCACATCTTATGGCGTGATTTGTTAATTTTGGCATTTTGAGAGTGCTAGAATAAGGTAGCCGACATGTTGATGGTATTCAGGGCTACCCTAATCCAGGCTAGACTCAAACTGACCTGGGGGGTGTTCCATCAACAGAGCTATTCGCTAAGCCGCGCTAATTTCGGCAAGCGGCGCTAGTTTTAGTGTGAGGTCAGTTCCATTACTCTCCCTAACAGTAATCGCAGCTGAGTTGCTGGGGTAACATATGCTCCCAAACTAACCAGCTCCGTGGCAGGTTAACTGCAAGGCTTAATAAAGCGGTGTCTCAGAAAATGCAATCAGTCAGAAACACAAGTCACCCAAAAAGGTTCCATACACCTGCTTAATAATCTTTCCCACCAAATAAAGGTTGATAGGTTTTGCAAACACTGTGATCATGCATGAATTCCCCTTTTTACTAAATTACTATTGATATTTCGAAGTATCTGGAATCATTTTAGTTACGAATTAAAAACAATGCATGCATAATCAGAGACGTGTCATGCCGCCCCATCACGTGGTGTCTGGAGTTGTAGGCTACGTCTTAGGCTAATTGAATGATTGATTGATTTCAGTTGCAGGTGCAAGTCTGCTGTGACAGAACAACATGAGACTGGCAATTTGTTCCAACAAGCAATGGTCAAACATTATGATTCAAAATATATTTTCAATCACCTTCTCAAATGTCTGCATTGCCAGTATGTGATATTCAGTTATTTCACACAAAATTCAACAGATGAGGTATGCATATCGAAGTTTCTTTCTTAAAATTATTTTAGTTATGCCTTAATTTTACGACAGTTCATCAGGTATTCCTAAATCACCTATTTAGGTCTAGTGTTGAGCTCGTGCACGCAGCCTTGTTTAAGTTAACGAGAGGCAGGCGCAGCTAACTTGCGTTGATGGAATGGCTTCAGCCTCATCTCTGAGTTGACGCTACTTCAAACGAGGCTTAATCACATAAGCGCCAATATCATTAGCGACTTTGCAGGAATACCCCCCTGGACTGAAGCAATGGTTATACTGGCTGACAACATTCCTTGGCCAAGGATTTCCTTTGCTTTTGAATTAATCACTTCCACAGGTTGCTTGGCTATTGTCAACATTTACAAGAAGCAGGGTCAGCTTTAAGCTACAGTAAATAGTCTGTATTAACTTTCGGTTCAAGCCAAATGTTTTTTCCTCACATTGATTTTTTTACTCAGTAATCAGGGAGGTTTCAAAAAAGTAGTGAAGTACAAAGTACAATACTTGCCTCAAAATATACTCAAGTAAAAGTAAAATTACCTATTTAAAAAAAATACTTTAAAAATTACGAATTACTCAAAAAAGCTACTTAATTACAGTAATTTGAGTAAATGTAATTAGTTACTTTCCACCTCTGCATTTTGGACATGGTATGGTGATCTCCAAAGCCTCTTGCCCCATTTCATATTATTGTCAAGACTATGTGACTCTCCATTTCCCTAGAAAATGAACTTTTAATCAGGTGTGCACCAAGTCTGTTGTGCACCGAAGGAGGTTGACTGACTGGGGCACCAGCTGCCATTGATTAGGGTGGCAGCTCACTGGGAGGGCGTGGCCAGGCTAGTGGCTGCTAGCTCGGATGACTCCAATTTTCTCCCATAGACATGAACTAGCACGACATATCTGGCTCCTGAAGGATCTGTGCTAGTACTCCTGTGATATTGGTCCTGTACCGCCCCCTGTTGGACTTGTTTGTTGTGTGTGCTGCGTTGCAGGCTGGAGGCTATTCAGAACGGCCGTAACGGTGCATAACGTTGAACCCAACGCAAACAATGTCGGGCTGAACATACTGTTGTGTCATGTCAGTGCAGCAATAATGGAAGCCTGGAGGGCCATTCTGCACGTGGTGGCAGGCAAGGAAATAGCTGAACCAAACCTCAGTAGTTTAAATGTATCATTGTTAGGAATACTACAAAATGATAATATTACCACTGCTTTTGCTGTCACCAGAGGACAATTCAACACAACATGAATTTGTGTCCGATACACCTAGATGCTCATTGGTGAACACCTCTGACACACCCATCAAACGAGAGTGAACTACCTCAGAAGCATGTTGCGCACCGGTGTGGAGCGTAACGGGCAAACTTATCATTCAATTAGGCTAACGCAACGCACCGGTGCGTAACAATGTGCTGTTGAACAAACCCCAGGTGTTCCTCCTCTATACCTGCTGCATCTTCGGCTTTTTGTTTTTCCATTACTGACTTGCACTACACTTATATTTATATTTGCTCCAGTGCATTTACACTGAATACTGAACGCCATCATATCATTACATTATTTACTACTTCAACAGACACCAGTCCTGGTACACAGTTCAGCTGCTGGCAGTCTGTCATTTGAATGAGTTAATCATTAATTGGGGCAATTATCTGGCAAAGATTAATCAAGTTATTCTACACGAATAATGACAGCATCCACTAGACACCAGAGTCCACAAGTGCTATATTGGAATGCTGGTTAGACCAGTTAAACTTGTAGAAGGGGAACAGACCCGTAAAACTGCCCCATCACACTCTAGAGTCACCAATTTATGCTCTACCTTTCTAATTAGATTTTTATAGAACTGAGGCTCTTTTTAAATGGGGTGGGGATAGTTGGGGAGTTTGTGTGTGTATGTATGTGTCATAAAATGAAGCATAAGCGAAGTCTTGCATTTAACTTTTTACTGAAGTCTTGTGGAGCATTACAGGATACGTTACTCAGGCAATTCCTAACTGAATCTGACGTATTACGTATATGCCTATAGCTTGGCATTGACCTATCAAAATAAGAGTAACTCAAGACTCATCACATCTCCCCCCTTAAGCTTGTTTCTCAAACAAACAAATAATAAACAATATTCAAATAAACATTCTCACTGCTCCTATTTTCTTACTCAAACCCCTTAATACTAACTCACTGTACTAGGAACATTACAGTAGATTTTCAGGGAATAAACCATTTACTTAATCACTTCCCAAATGACTTATTGCTCATTTCTGTGAACTGTGCATGGTTCTAACAAAGTCTTTGAATTTCACAGGTGTCTTGATAGTTCTTCCTGATGATCTTGCAGCCATTGGCAATGGTGTAGGTGGTGACTGGACAACCACTCCTTCTGGGGATGAGTGGTCCAGAACTTTTGGTGTTGATGCAGGCGAGGCTGGTTCACTGGTGGTCACACCAGATGGTTGGACGTCATCCTGGGATGGTAACTGTCCTTCAGCACTGGGCAGCTCCGGTATGAGCTGCAGATGTCTGCGATTTCGACGGGTGACTGTGCCTTGTTCAGTTCTCACCACATATGACCGTGGCTCTGGTGCATTGGAGACAATCACTCCAGGAGTTCCCCATCTCTTCTCCCCATCCAGCTTGACCTTTACCTGCTGTCCAGGGTGTAACGCTGGTAGGTCACGCGCAGAATGCCTTCTGTCATAGAAGAATCTGTAGGCTTGCTTTGTCTGTCTGTCTTTCTCTTTCAACTGCCTCAGATTGACATGACAGGGCTTCAGGTGTTTCATAAGAGTAGGCACTCTCGTTCTGATTTGACGTCCTACCGCCAGCTGGGCAGGGCTCTTCCCAGTAGCCTGAATTGGTGTGGCTCTGTAATTCATCCACGCCAAGTGAGGGTCTGGTTGTCTCAAGATCCGCTTGGCAGTCTGGACGGCTCGTTCCGAAGCACCGTTAGCCTGCGGATAATGTGGGCTTGATGTAGTATGCCGGAAGTCATAAGCATTCTTGAACTCATTAAACTCCGCTGAGACAAACTGTGTTGCATTATCAGTGAATATTTCCAATGGAATACCCCATCGCACAAACATGCTTTTGAGGCAACTCACCACTTGCTTGCTAGTGATAGTAGACAGGTGGGCTATCTCTATATCACGGGAGTAATAGTCAACTACAACCAAGTACTGTTTCCCGTCTATCTCAAAAAGATCTGCACCTATCTTCTGCCATGGTCCATTTGGTAATGGAGTTGTCATTAATGGCTCTCTGTTTTGAGTTGGCTTGTTTGTTATGCAAAACTCACAGGTCGTCACACACCTGGTGATGTCTGTTCCAATTCCAGGCCACCACACAGACATTTTGGCTCTCTCCCGGCTCTTATTCAAGCCAAAGTGACCCTCATGGAGCTTGGACAGCACCTCTGATCGCTGAGACACCGGGATGACGATCCTATCGCCATACAACAACAAGCCGTCTGCTTCAGACAGATGCGCCCTTGCAGTATGGTAGCCATGGAGCGTGTGTGGTAACTGTGACATTGAAGTTGGCCAGCCGTGACGGATGTGATTGATGACTCTTTGGAGATCTTCATCTTTAAGGGTGGCTTCCCTGATCTTTTCCAATCTGTCATCCGACACCGGTCTGGTGGCCATCACTGCCCTGACATAGGCCTTGACATCATCGTCGGTCTCTGACGCGTCACTGACCTTGAGCGGGTTTCTTGACAGCGTGTCTGCAATTATGAGCTGTTTTCCAGGTACATGCACTGCCTTCACGTTGAACCTCATGAGGCGCATCAATAAGCGTTGGCATCTCAATGGTGCTTTATCTAGATCGTAGGTATTGATCAAAGGCACCAACGGCTTATGGTCTGTCTCCAGACAGAACGTGTCCATCCCATGCAGGTAACGTGAGAATCGCTCGCATGCCCAGACACCTGCCAGACATTCCTTTTCGATCTGCGAGTACCTGCGCTCTGTGTCTGTCAAGGTGCGTGAGCAGAACGCCACTGGACGCACTCTGTCTCCTTGGTCCTGGAGCAGGGTGGCTCCTAAGCCGTAGCTGCTCGCGTCAGCACTCACTATGGTCCGCTTACCCGGATCGTAGTAGGCCAGCACAGGCGCTGTGACTAACATCTTCTTCACCTCTTCGAAGGCTTGCTGTTGGGCTTCACCCCACACCCACTGGACATCACTCCTTAAGAGTGAGGTGACTGGATGTAGAACAGTGGCCAGGTGAGGCAAGAACTTAGCCAAATAGTTCACCATTCCTAGCATTTGCCGGAGTTCACTGACGTTTTGGGGGCTCGGCATGTCTGTTATTGCTTTGACCTTGCTGCCATCAGGTTTTATTCCGTCAGCCCCTATAACATGTCCAAAGTATTGGATCTCTGACTGTGCGAAGTGGCACTTCTCTTTATTGAGCTTCAGTCCTGATGCCTTGACTGTCTGCATTACATGTTTTAGGTTGCAGTCATGCTCTGCTTGTGTCTCTCCATAGACTAAGATGTCGTCCATCACCACGACCGTGCCTTTGTGTTCCCGTAAGAGAGTGCTCATTTCTCGCTGAAAAATTTCAGGAGCGGAGGTTATTCCGAACGGTAGTCTTTTAAAACAGAACCGTCCCACTGGTGTTATAAACGTAGTCAGCCTCTGAGAACTCGGATCCAGAGGTATCTGCCAGAAGCCGCTGGACGCATCAAGAGTTGAAAAGACAGCCGCTCCGGATAGCTTTGGCGCTACATCTTCCAGCGTTGGCAGGATAAACCTCTCTCTCCTGACCGCTTCATTCAGCCTCTTTAAGTCCACGCAGATCCTGACTTTGCCATTTTTCTTAACTACAGGCACCATCGGTGCACACCAGTCCGTGGCCTCTCTTACTTCTTCAATAATTCCCATGGATTGCATTCTAGCTAGCTCTTGCTCCACTTTTGCGAGCAAAGGAAATGGAACACGCCGAGGCGTCGTGATGCTATAGGGCTGAGCATCTTCTCTTAGCTCAATTTTGACTGGTTTGCAATTTAGGAGTCCAATGTCGCCGAACACACTATCACATTCTAGCTCATCCACCCTCAGGACTAACCCCATTTTACATGCAGCTGTACGACTAAGCAGATTGTTAGAGTATGAGCCACTCACAACAAAAATCCACAATGTATATTTTTGCCCCTTTCGTTCTGTGGTAGCCAAAAACTTCCCTATGCACTGAAGTTTGCCCCCAGGACTCCGGACATCTGCTGCTGTTGGACATAGGGCTGGTCGCTTGGGCAGGCTTAGGTATGAGCTGTGTGACATGACAGTAATATCTGCCCCAGTGTCGATTTTGAAACGTAGCATCTTGCCACTGATTGGAAGCTCCACATGCCATCTCTCATCTCTGTCAGTCTCGTCACAAACTGAGCCTAAGAAAAATGCCCCTACTGACTCTTCTTCTGTATTTTCTGTTGTGATTTCTTTTAGATTTTTCGTTTTGCATACAACCTCAAAATGTCCGGTTTTATTGCATTTCCTACATTTCTTCCCATATGCAGGACAAGCACCGCTCTCGTGCTCACGATTACATCTCATGCACTTTCCCTCAGTTGCTTTAGAGCTATCATTTCTTCCTTTTGCTCCTGTGCCCTTTTTATTAAACTTTCTGAATTGCTTTTGTTTCACTTCATTAACTTCACTTTCAGCTCTCATTTCAAGTGTTTGCTTTTTAACAAGTTCGGACTGACGAGCCATTTGGATTGCCTTTTCGAGGGTGAGCTCAGCCTCTAACTGTAGCTTCTGTGAAACTTCTCCATCAGCAATACCAATGACGATTCGATCACGTATCTGCTCATCTTTAGTTGTCCCGAACTCACAGTATTCTGCTAATTCGTATAAATTACGAACAAAAGCCTCCACACTTTCCCCACTCTGCTGTGAGCGTTTATGAAAACAGGCACGTTCGTGTATAACATTACGTTTAGGCACAAAATGCTCATCGAATTTTTTCATTACTGCTTTGAAATAATCTGCCTCCTCTTGTTGAGTAAACGTGAATGTGCTAAACACAGGCTCGGCATCTCGGCCCATTGCATAAAGGAGAGAATTTACTTGCACATCTTTGTCCTCTTTGTCCAATTTCGTGGCTATTCGAAACCGTGAGAACCGTTGCTTCCACATCGGCCATGCGGAGGGCTGGGTGAAATCGAAAGCTTCGGGTGCGTGGAACTTTGGCATTTTCCCCTTTTCGTTCTCACTATCTTCTCCCTCTACTTGCTTGTTTCACACTCGTCTCTCTCCCAAAGGACGTGAGGTCAAAACTTCTGACACCATGTCATAAAATGAAGCATAAGCGAAGTCTTGCATTTAACTTTTTACTGAAGTCTTGTGGAGCATTACAGGATACGTTACTCAGGCAATTCCTAACTGAATCTGACGTATTACGTATATGCCTATAGCTTGGCATTGACCTATCAAAATAAGAGTAACTCAAGACTCATCACAGTATGTGTGTGTGTGTTTTTTTTTAAACTACTCATTTAGCTTGCCTGTCTCTTGTCTAGGCATTCCCATTCACTGGCACATCTCTGGCGCCATCTGGTGGAGAAATAAATTCACTGCAGCTCCGATAAGAGGCACTGGCTGATTAACACAAACAGTATTACATTTTGGCATATAATATATTCTAGTGTGAATTTTATCTCAGCAGCTCCTCTGCAATAAACAAACTTCCAGAGTCCTCAGAGGCTTTTGAGAGGTGCATCACAAGATGCAAAAGCAGCATTAAAAGAACTCTGCCAAGCGTTTGGGCAACAAAGCAGCAAAAGGCCCAGCAAAGGGCCATTTAACATGCGGGAGCCTTTGATGACCTTCACAGCATCCATCCTGCGCACACCGAGGGCCATTGAAAGGACGGCCTTAGACACATTTGTGATGTGCAGGCTTGCTGCAGAAATTGAGGGCCATTGAAAGGACGGCCTTGATCACATTTGTGATGTGCAGGCTTGCTACAGAAATTAAGGCAAGAATCAAGTGGCTGCCCAAATAAAAAAAGAAATGAGACAAACAGAAGAAAACTAGTAAAATTTGTTTAGAAAATTACTTTCTTGTTTTTCTTTACATATCTCTATGATATTATATTTCTAATTGCACAAGGTTCCCATACTATGTTTTTGGTTGAAATGATATGGCAATCAAACATACAATTAAAATGTTCCACAAAGTCATCGTTTTTGTTTTTTGTTGTCTGGACAGACGACGAAGTTGAGTTAGTTTTACGATAATGAATTACAAGACTGCGATATATCAGGAGAACATCGACTCAGGATCGGTCAATAGCATCACAAAAACCTAGCCTGGCACGCCAGACTATAACATGAATGTATATTCTGGAGACGAGTGATAAGACCCCTGGGTAAAACTGCTAAAACTAATCAGTGCGACTAGCAACTAACAAGCGATTCAAACAACGCTAAACCCGCCCAATAACTCCCTGTCCAGATATAGTGTTGTGATTAGCCAAACACCACGATGTCTGAATACAACCAACAGCGTAAACAGCTCAGGCACAATCGAGGTCTGAGCTATGGCTCATCACTAGACAGACTTGCTGAGCAAATTCAATTTGCTACCGCTAGAGTCCGACTAGAATTCTAGGCTAACAAAAACCCAGGTTACCACAAAAATTAAGGGGGTTTGAAACAAGTACAGGTATACCATTGACTCTGGGCATCAAGGTGGTCGCGGATGTGCTGTCCATTATGAATCTGTAAAATCTGAGGCAGATGGATGTGCTGTCATTTGGTTCTTTTTATCGACACTTGGGTTTCTCATCTCAAGGCTCAAATACAGGGAGGCCAAAGATTCAAACAAACGAAGCGGGTGTGGACAAGTGACCTGTCCATTTTAAGAAGAACTGAACCGTATTTTTGGAGACAAGCCCAGCGTTACAAGTGCTGGTAGTTTGACCGAAGCACAGCCTACAGTGAGCCTGGCAAAGTGTGAGTTTGCCAGGGCCACAGTAATGTAGGCTACCTTGGGAGAGTTGTTGGAATGTTGAAAAATAACAAACATGCCGCCACTCCGACTAAGAAAAAATAAATAAAAAAATGTTGGAGTGCAGGGACGTTTGCTATAATTGGAAATATCACCACTCTGACAATTAGACGTCAATTTCAGATTTCCGGTATGTCAGAATGGCGGCATGTAACCGACCAGAACCTCATTAATTAATGGACTACAGGTGCTCCACCTGACTCAAGGTTGACTGAGCCCCACACTACTTTTTTGATATTTGTCATGTAGCCTAATCAGACTTGTGATTGAAAGTTGCTTTACTTTTGACAGGAGCAGAGACAGCTCATGACATTTCTGTTAGTGTAACTGCAATAAACAAATGATGGGGAAATTATTTTAGTCAAAACACAAGCAGGCAAACAGGTCATGATTAGACAAAACATCTAATATGGACTTTGTTCAATTTTACTAAGCGATCTTTTATTGTTAAGCAACTTTCTCTACCTTGTCCATTCACCATAATGTTAAATTGGCCTCTGTTATCCCCCACGCTGACTCCACCCTCGCATTTTGGGGGCGTTAACCGTACTTGCCGTCTGTATCAATGTAGCCTACTGCGTGCTACACACTGCTGTCTGCACAGATCAGTATACTGTATGGTATGTAGCAGTCAAAATGGAGAACTGTTGTCGTACCCGGGCGGCGTGGCTACCAGCGATCCTGGCTCCAGTACCAAAGAACAATAAAGAGTCTGTGAGCCAAACACAGGGAGGCCAAAGATTCCAACAAACGAAGCGGGTGTGGACACGTGACCTGTCCATTTTAAGAAGAACTGAACCGTATTTTAAGAGACAAGCCCAGCGTTCAGTCGATACAAGTGCTACTGTGAACCTTCAAAGTGTGAGTTTGCCAGGGCCACAGTAACGAAGGCTACCTTGGGTGAGTTGTTGGAAAGGGTGCATATCTCGCTCCAAAAAAGGAATTGCGCCGATTTTTGGGTTTAGTTGGATTTTGCAGAAACTTCTGAACTGTAAAGGCCCATTTAACCACCCATAGGGTGTAGTTGGGTTTTGTTACGGCCCATTTACCCACTCAGGAGGAGGTGACGTATGTATGTATGGAGATCGAGTTGTCGGAGTGTTTGAAAATGTGAAGTCCACATTCAGTCCAAATCTGCGTTTGGTGTTTGGTGTTTGACCCTACCTTGTGTTCCTAGCTCCGCCCCTCACCTGTAGCGAGTCTCCTTCCCTCGTTAGCAGTCTCGCTATTCCCTCACCTGTAGCGAGTCTCCTTCCCTCGTTAGCAGTCTCGTTATTCCCTCACTTGTAGTGAGTCTCCTTTCCTCGTTAGCAGTCTCGCTATTCCCTCACCTGTAGTGAGTCTCCTTCCCTCGTTAGCAGTCTCGTTATTCCCTGACTTGGTTCACCTGCTCCTTGTTCCTGTTCCTGTGTTTGGTGTTCTGTATTGAAACCACTACACTGTTCCTGTTCAGTCTCAGGTCATTGTGTGCTCAGGGTTTTTATTCGTTTACTAACAAGTAAAAGTTGTTTTTGAATCCCTGTGTTTGTCGTGCATTTTGGTCCACATTCCCCAAAAAAACGTGACATGCATAAAAGTTTTTTTGAATCCCCGTGTTTGTCGTGCATTTTGGTCCACATTCCCCAAGAAAACCATGACATGCATGCTATCTGATAACTATATGATAATAAATTTATTCCATGACATGCATGCTATCTGATAACTATATGATAATAAATTTATTTTATCGTCGTAAGTTTCGTCGCCCACCACACCTGCCGCTTCTGACGCCGAAATCGCCCGTCTCCATACAAAAGCTATGTTCAGACTGCAGTCGCCCGTCTCCATACAAAAGCTATGTTCAGACTGCAGTCGCCGGTCTCCATACAAAAGCTATGTTCAGACTGCAGTCCAAAACCGATTTTTTGCATATCTGATCAAAATCTAATCTCCCTATTGACCGCGTTCACATTGCTTGTTAAAGGTCCCATATTACGAAAAATCACTTTTTATTCTTTGTTCAAGGAAACCTGTATGGTTGGACCAAAATGTCTTGCGTCTTCAGTATTGGCTAATCTCAAGTAGCTTGAGCAACAGATCTCTTGTTGAAAATGACTGAAGTTGCTTAAAGTTAATTACTCTGATAATCAAGAGGCTAAATATCAATAGTGTAGACCCAGGTGATATTTAAATCTACAAGAGAAGCATTATGACTTAAAGGAAAGTTACTTACACAAGAAAAGCATTATGACTTAAAGGAAAGTTACTTACACAAGAAAAGCATTATGACTTAAAGGAAAGTTACTTACACAAGAAAAGCATTATGACTTAAAGGAAAGTTAATTGGAAAAGGCACATAAATAGATCAGCTCCAGTACAGGAGATGGGATTAAACAAGTTTAATGTGTTCACTGTTATACATTTATCATTATACAAGTCTTATTCATTTGAAATAAATTGCAATCAATCAATCTGTGTATGTCTGTGTGTGTGTGTGTGTGTGTCACTCTGTATATATGTCAGTGAGTGAGACTAATTGTGTGTGAGTGATTGTGAGCTGATTGTGTACAGCTCCTTAGTGCCCTCTCCTGGATCATCACCGTTACTACATGCTTAGCTCATCACCATGGCAACAAAGTATTACTGTAATGCTTCAGCCATTGCTTATGCAGACACCGTCAGACACTCATCTCTCCCTCTCTCTCTCCCTCCTCTCTCTCTCTCTCACACTGCATAAGCAATGACTGGAGCATTACAGTAATACAGACACTGATCCCCCCTCTCTCCCTCTCTCCCTCACACACACACACACACACACACACACACACACACACACACACAGGATTAAAAAGCTCTCCGAGATTGAGTGCTGCAATGTGTTTGGTAATCACTAAACACACACTTCAGTCCCAGACTGTGATTATTAATGCCCCCCCACCACACACACACACACACACACACACACACACACACACACACACACACACACACACACACACACACACAGAATCACTAGACACACACTCCAGTCCCAGACTGTGATTAATGCCCCACAAGGCAAACACATGCACAGCATTTAGGCCCTCAAGAAAAGATAGGAACACACACACACACACACACACAGAAACACACACACATACACAAACATAGACATACACACACAGGCACAGAGAGACAGACACACACACACACAGGTATACACAGATAGGCAGACAGACACACACACACAGATACACACAAACAGGCACACACACACACACACACACATTGCTGCATGGATAATTATGCACTTGTACACTTGACTGATTACAAACATGTGTGTCTTTCATTCATTTGGCATTAAAACTATACACTAATCCAGCATTACATCATCTGTGTGTCTGTGCTCACATGCTCACATAGTAGTCTATTTCTGTGTGTGTGTGTGTGTGTGTGTGTGTGATAGACTTTTCATAGTGTATGGCTTGAATTTGTTGAAGTGTGTGTGAGTTTGGATTAGTTGAGGTATGTGTGTGTGTGTGATAAGAGACTTTTCATAGTGTATGGCTTGAATTTGTTGAAGTGTGTGAGCTTGGATTAGTTGAAGTGTGTGTGTGTGTGTGTGTGTGTGTGTGTGTGTGTGTGTGTGTGTGTGTGTGAGAGAGAGTTGGTTCAACCGGAGTGTGTGTGCATGAGAGATGCCTGGAAGGTCACACTGTAAACTTCTGTCTCGTTTCCCTTCAGTGTGAGTTGAGCCAACACTTCCACCATCTCATCCACCTGCAACACACACACACACACACACACACACACACACACACACACACACACACAACACAGATGTGAGATAAGGAGTGTATATTATATTCTATGTGTAACTCACTGGAGTGTCTGTAGGGGGCAATATGTGTATATCAGTGAGGGTGCGGCGTGTATATGATATATTATATTCTGTGTGTAACTCACTGGCGTGTCTTTAGGGGGCGCCCATGTGACGGTGAGGGTCTTGCGTCCCCCAGCCTCTACGGTTCCCTTCTGTGGTTCCACACTAAATCCCTTCTGCTTCAGAGCCGCAGGGTTCTCCCACGCAAACTCCACCTAAGGGAGAACACACACACACACACACACACACACACACACACACACACACACACACACACACACACATTCACCATTCAGTCCTCTCATAGCGCATTCAGACCGGCAGAGAACCGTGCTGGTGCTGGTTCCCGCACCTAATCTTGAACCGGCCGACATGTTCACACCAAAAATCAGAGCGTTCCGGAACCGGAATTTAAGGAAAACTTGGTTTTTCTGGGTGAACCATGACGACATGACTGGGCGTCACCCGTCACAAGCGTAAATAAAAAAGCAAGTAACTGCACGTGCGCGTCTCCTTCTGTCAATCAAAAAAAAAAAAAAAATGGCTGATAAACAAACGGAGAAGAAAATTGTGCAGTGGTCGGCGGATGAGACCAAATGTTTACCCCCCATTTGGATATCAACCGAGTTCCAACAAAAACTTGACAGTAGCACCAGAAAAAGCTTTACGCTGAATTGGCTGAGGAACTGACAAAGGCTGGATTTCACCGAAACACTGAACAAATAACCAACAAACTAAAGAAGCTAAAAAAAGATTACCGAGACACTAAAAAGTATGGAAGTGGCAATGGACGTGGGGATATAGATGCTTCATACGAGCTCCTGGACAGTGTTTTGGGATGCCGACCCGCTAACCAGACCAAGGGAGCACTGAACAGTGCCACAGCCGCTCGGACAGCAGAAGTTGTTTATAGCCTAATACAACGAACGTGTTATTTTGTGAATATTATTTTATTCCGGAGATAGCAATGGCATTTAAATTGGCCTATTGACTGATTGTGTTGTCGCATGAGTGTTTAATGTATTTAAGACTTAAGTCGTCATGTCATGCGGAAGTAACGTTATGCAGTTAGCCTCTTGATTTAATAATTTTCGTTCAATTAATGGGTTGGTTGTTAATTACGTGTAATGTTTAAATTGTGTGTTTGAAGCACGTCATAGCCTTTAATTGGCATGACATTATGGTGTGAGATGGCAGTTTCATGTTTCCACATAACTCAGGACAACACACACATGCACACATTGTCATGCATGCAGAGACTCCCATGCTACACGCTCACACAACAGCAAACTCAAGCAAACATTCATTTTGAAACATTAAGTCATACAACATCATATTCCCAGCATGCCTGGTAACAGGAGGTAGGTCTAACAGCAATTGATTTCTTTTACAGTAAATCTATTCTGTAATATTATGAGAAATGATAACAAAATAGACATGTTTCAATAGGTTACAAATGTTACTATGCCTTGACCTTCCAGATTATTTTACGTGGGGCTATTATCCACGTGTGATTGCCTGCCCCATCATATACTTGTGGACTCATAATGTTATGTGTTGAATGGTCATATGGTCCGCTATGGATACATATGGGAAGTGGACAGAAAAACCAGGACAGCTGAAACATTTTAGGGTTTATGTTACCATGTGACTACTAATCAAGCAAATGTTTTAATTTGTATGCAAAAACAGACCAGGTGTAAAATGTCTCAACTGTACTTAGTCTACTGTATGATAATCTTAGGTGACTGTGTGTCCATTATATGCAATTGTATCTTGTATAAATGATGGTTTACCATGTTGTGAGTGTTTACAATGTTTATGAATTTCTATTTGAATCTTAGGATCATTGGTGACTGACACAACTGTGTCGGACCCAGAGCCTGAAATGCCTGACCAGAGACGTGAAACAGCACAGAGTTAGTTGCCTAAACTCTGCTGTGACAGCTGTACTATCCTATTGAATAGATTATCATATGGAAATATTATACCCCACCCATCTGTTACCCAGGGAAAAGGAAGAGGCAAAACAGCTATGAAGACGTTCATACCAATTTGCATTTTAAAATTGGTATGAACGTGGGCCGTTCTTGGGCAAGCACTTTAGTTCCCGGTGTAACAGGTGCGGGAACCAGCACCGGCACGGGGCTTTCCGGAGTGAAAACGCCATCAGTGTGTGTGTGTGTGTGTGTCTCACCTTCTTGGGCAGTGGCTGGGTGGTGCGTATGCAGTGTGTGTGTGTGTGTGTGTGTGTGTGTCTCACCTTCTTTGGCAGTGGCTGGGTGATGCGTATGCAGTGTGTGTGTGTGTGTGTGTGTGTGTGTGTGTGTGTGTGTGTATATGTGTGTGTGTCTCACCTTCTTTGGCAGTGGCTGGGTGGTGCGTACGCAGTGTGTGTGTGTGTGTCTCTCACCTTCTTTGGCAGTGGCTGGGTGGTGCGTATGCAGTGTGTGTGTGTGTGTGTGTGTGTCTCACCTTCTTGGGCAGTGGCTGGGTGGTGCGTATGCAGCCCACCTCTAGTGTGCGAGAGACAGAGGCGCCTCCTTCACTCCTCAGGGTTAATAGCACCGGCTTAGGAGCCTTCTCTGCATCTATAACACACACACACACACACACACACACACACACACACACACACACACACACACTCCTCAGGGTTAATAGCACTGGTTTAGGAGCCTTCTCTGCATCTATAACACACACACACACACACACACTCCTCAGAGTTAATAGCACCGGTTTAGGAGCCTTCTCTGCATCTATAACACACACACACACACACACACACACACACACACACACACACACCTCAGGGTTAATAGCACCGGCTTAGGAGCCTTCTCTGCATCTATAACACACACACACACACACACACACACACACACACACACACACACACCCACCCACACACACACACACACACACACACTCCTCAGGGTTAATAGCACTGGTTTAGGAGCCTTCTCTGCATCTATAACACACACACACACACACACACTCCTCAGAGTTAATAGCACTGGTTTAGGAGCCTTCTCTGCATAATGAGCCGAGTTAAATAACATAAAAAAAAAATGTTAATTAGCATTATAACTATGCTAGCTAGAATGCTAATAATGCTAACAAGATGACAACAAGACTTAACTGAGTTGAATGGAAATGGCATCAAAAACCAAAAATGCTAGTTAGCATGCTAACTATGTTAGCTAATATGCTAGTAATGCTAACATGATGACCACAAGACTTAACTGAGTTGAATGGCACCAAAAACCAAAAATGCTAGTTAGCATGGTAACTATGTTAGCTAGCATGCTAATAATGCTAACATGATGACCACAAGATTTAGCGGAGTTGAATAGCATCAAAGAATAAAAATGCTAATTAGCATTTTAACTATGCCAGCTAACATGCTAATTAGCCACCCCACCACTGAACTCAGGTTCATAGCTGATGACCACTGGCAGTTGGAATGGCTGAACAGTTAAATAGTAGAGTAGTTTAAATAGTAAAATCATTGAAAATCAGTATTATAGTGAGGACTTTTACTTTGAAACAATTGTGGACAGAGGAAAAAGTTGGCGGGGGTCAAAGTTGATGACAACTGGAAGTTGAACAGGATCTGTAGTTTTAAGAGACTTAATTGTGGTCCTCTAGCCTGTGAAAGGGACAGTTGCTCCAGGTGGCCAGAAACACCTGGCTAAACAGTCTAATTAACGAGCCAGCTGCCTGGCATCAGCCCAATGCGAAATGCAGTTTGAATGAAGTTTCTACGTTGAGCGGTTGTAGCTGAATTAAGCGCAATAGAAAAGCTGAAGAAAAATAAGAAGATGTCTCCGAAGAACAGTAGAGTGCATTTTCATGCACTCTAAAAATAGTAGTGCAAGTAGTACGCATTATGGCATTTTTCATATCTAATGCAAGGATACACTGATATTTTATTGTCAAATGGTGAGATACTGAGTGTAAGACATGCTGTGAAGTGACATGAATCTGTTTATGAGCATTTACGAAGAAAAAAATGCTTGTGTGCGTGTGTGACTGAGTAAGTGAGAGATAGACAGAGACGGAGAGAAAAAGAGATTTTTTGATATATGGATACTTTCAATCACAAATACTGAAATCAAGCTTGATATTTGACTGTTGCAGTTCACTACTCGTCTCCTCTATGGAAGGACACAAGCTATTGTCCCGGCCCACCCTGACATAAGTGAGGATGAGGGCTTGGAGGAGGAAGACGAGGATGTGGTAGATCCCGATTTCCTCCCGCCCACCCTTGGCGAGGATATGCCAGGTGCAGGTGATATGGCTGCCCCTGCCAAGAAGAAATGTGTGCAGCCTGCAGTGCAGTGGAGGAGCTTGAGGAGTTGAATGATGATGATGACGATGAAGATGTTGATCATCATCATCAAGAAGGTAAGAATGACCAGCCAGCACCTCAAAACACAAGGCCTGCTAAGAGGGGGAAGTGATCAATCTGGCGTTTTTCAAGATGCGTCCAATATTCAGCCACCTGAATACTGTGTTCAGGAGGGAGCCCCAAAACGCCAAAGCAGGCTGTAGATGTGGTTATGGTGGCTTGTAACGGGAAGACAGCAGGGAATCTGAGGCAGTACATTAAAACCAAACCAGATAAATGGGGCTTCAAACTGTTTGCAAGGGCATCTGAGGATGGCTTCATTCATGACATGGTACTTCCCCGGGGGAAGACCACACTGGAGGCTCACGATGTCCTCCTGACACCTGAGCAAACTACCTTGGGTGCCACCACTCAGATTGTCTCTGTTCTGGCAAGCACAATTCGAGTTCTCCATTTCTGACTCTGAGGAGGATATTGTTCCCCCTTCTCAGCTTTCACTGCGTCGTACTTCGTGCTTAAGCCACCAATCTTCTCCATGGGCTTCTCACAGGTCCCAGTCTATTGTCGAGCTCCTATCGCATCACGGGATCTCAGTCGCCGGTAATTTATCAAAGGACGCTCTCCTCCAGCTGGCAGACTCCGTTTTGGGACGTCCTACGAGCCCCCCGGCCGAGGATCCTGGCCCATCTCCAACCCAAGCTCCACACTCCCCAAAGACTACTCCGGCTCCGAGGAAACAAACCAGGAAGAGGACTGCCAAAGCTGCTCCCGCTCAGCCGGCTAAGCGTCCAAGGAAGGCACCCGAGTTATCACCACCCGTTTCTCCTAGCTCTCACTCTCCCGATTCAGAATTAGTTAATTCTCTATTGGGACAAGCAAGAGCTGATTACATTTTGGTGGCGATCAGTGATCCAGAACACAGTGTTTCCCACACCTGTGTGTGTGTACCTGTGTGTGTGTGTGTGTGTGTGTGTGTGTGTGTGTGTGTGTGTGTGTGTGTACCTGTGTGTGTGTCTAACTGATTGTCCATTGGCTCCTCCTGAGGGTCTGCTCCACACAGGTACATGATCTGTGTGTGTGTGTGTGTGTGTGTGTGTGTGTACCTGTGTGTGTGTGTGTGTGTACCTGTGTGTGTGTCTAACTGATTGTCCATTGGCTCCTCCTGAGGGTCTGCTCCACACAGGTACATGATCTGTGTGTGTGTGTGTGTGTGTGTGTGTGTGTGTGTGTGTGTACCTGTGTGTGTGTCTAACTGATGGTCCATTGGTTCCTCCTGAGGGTCTCCTCCACACAGGTACATGATCTGTGTGTGTGTGTGTGTGTGTGTGTGTACCTGTGTGTGTGTGTGTGTGTGTACCTGTGTGTGTGTCTAACTGATGGTCCATTGGTTCCTCCTGAGGGTCTGCTCCACACAGGTACATGATGTTGCGGCGAGATGCTCCTTTCACATCCACGGCACACACAGTTTGCTAAAACACACACACACACACACACACACACACACACACACAGAGTATGTGTGTGAGTCACACACTTCTGCGAATAGATGCCAGGACAGGTATGAGGCAATAGTGTGTGTGTGTGTGTGTGTATGTGTGTGTAGGCCAGGTACCTTGTTGGAGAGCTGAATGGTCACTCTGTCTGAGTGTGTGAGGCTCTCGTGGTCGGGCTGGAAGGTGACGGTGACGTCCACAGATTTACCTGCAGGAATGGCACCCTCTGCTGGTGAGACCACAAACACACAACCAGCACCAGCACCAGCACTGTCACCATCCACTGAGAGAGTGAGACAGAGGGAGAGAAGAAGTAACAATTAGGAGAGTTTGGATAGTTTTATTTGGATCCCCATTAGCTGATGTCAAAGACTCTTCCTGGAGTCCACACTCAACATATATCACACTCACACTCAACATATATCACACAAAGAATCAACATATATCACACTCGCACTCAACATATATCACACTCAACATATATCACACTCAACATATATCACACTAACACTCAACATATATCACACTCAACATATATCACACTCAACATATATCACACTCACACTCAACATATATCACACACACTCAACATATATCACACTCAACATATATCACACTCACACTCAACATATATCACACTCACACTCAACATATATCACACTAACACTCAACATATATCACACTCAACATATATCACACTCACACTCAACATATATCACACTCAACATATATCACACTCACACATATCACACTCAACATATATCACTCAACATATATCACACTCACACTCAACATATATCACACTCAACATATATCACACTCACACATATCACACTCAACATATATCACACTCAACATATATCACACTAACACTCAACATATATCACACTCAACATATATCACACTAACACTCAACATATATCACACTCAACATATATCACACTCACACTCAACATATATCACACTCAACATATATCACACTAACACTCAACATAACAAGAATCAACATACACAGACACATATATAAGTTAGGAAGGCCTAGTAATTAAAGAAATATCCAATCTGCAGCAGTCATTCTCAACATCACATATCACATTGCGATAGCAACATTTTCCCTCAAAAACATTGAGTCTTATAAGTCTTTTATAGAGATTTATAAAAATGAAAATCAATCAAAATATGACAAGTGACGAGTGGGATTGTGTGCTCTGTAAAATTCAACATCAGAGCAGAGAGCCCACGGGATTTTGTTGACCTCTTGCTATCTTGGAAGCACTTCCCTGATGTAACAATATTGACTATGCAAGGGGGCTGGCATCGCATGCAAACCAAAGACAACCACACTTGTTTCCTCTGGAAGGCCTCTTGCTTGAACCAACATCTCAAAACATGCAAATGGCATCTGAGGATAAAGTGAACGTCAGCTTGTCCTGGCTGAGACATCCACAGGTGTGTTGGGTAATACACTGTACTACAGTGTTATATTATTAGAACTTAACATCAATAGACTTCAAGTTTCAAGTTACTTGTTTGTCATCCACAGGTAGCAGCTGATGTAAATGGTCACCCTGTCACGGCGCAGAACGTTTTTCCCTGAGTGATGTATTCCATCAAAATAACAGCAAGGATGAAAGGGACAAACTCTGAACTAGCAGGGCGTATTAACAGCCAGCATGTAGAGCAGCTGTTCTCAGGAATGAAAAAATAACTACTTTCTGAATATTATGACCCCAGCAACCCATATTTTCATGCAATTACAATACAATATCCAGCAATTACAATATCCAGCTTAACAACAAAGTTACCCAGCATTACCGGACAATTATTCCACAAAACACACCAATGCACTCCTCAGCTATGGAAGGATAATGATGGGTATCTTTTTTCAATATCTTGTCAATATCTTTGTCAGATATTTTTTACCATTGTTTAAAAATGACATGTACCATTTTCCCTCTAGGGCCTCCATCTCCAGTTGTGCCACACGTTCCTCTAGAAGTGCTGGGGTGGCAGGAGTCTGAGTCTGCCATTCAGTATTGAAACTGTTGTAGGAGCCATTCCGATATTTTGGTATGAAATCGATTGTAAGACCCCTGCTGGTTCAATAGTGGAACTGCTTGTTGGAATCGTGGCCTTCCCAGTTAGTTGGGACGAGCCATATATGGTTAATTGTCATTAATTGGTGCACCTGCGCTGGCTGATAGAGCGCGCGCTGGTAGCACAAAGAGTGTTGGAAAGTTTGGTTCATTGTGGAAACGTGGAAGTTTGGAACGCCAGCAGGCATACAGTTTTTCAATTACCTACCTACATTGTATATGTTTATCTATATGTTTGCTTTGTATGTACGTTTTATTTTACTAAACGTTGCGTAATGGACTAAATCGTTTTGTTTGGGAGCTTTAATTTACGTTTGGAATAAATAGGCTATTGAACTTCAGACTGGCGTTAGTGGCTTAAAAGAAGACACTTCAATTGTTATGCGCTCCTTTTAATTGTGTTTCTTTTTAAGGTTTATAGAGGGGTCTGTCAAGTCCCTGGTCTTTTTAAGGTTTATAGAGGGGTCTGTGTTTCCTTTTAAGGTTTATAGAGGGGTCTGTGTTTCCTTTTAAGGTTTATAGAGGGGTCTTTTAATTGTGTTTCTTTTTAAGGTTTATAGAGGGGTCTGTGTTTCTTTTAAGGTTTATAGGGGTCTGTGTTTCCTTTTAAGGTTTATAGAGGGTCTGTGTTTCCTTTTAAGGTTTATAGAGGGGTCTGTGTTTCCTTTTAAGGTTTATAGAGGGGTCTTTTAATTGTGTTTCTTTTTAAGGTTTATAGAGGGGTCTGTGTTTCCTTTTAAGGTTTATAGAGGGGTCTGTGTTTCCTTTTAAGGTTTATAGAGGGGTCTTTTAATTGTGTTTCTTTTTAAGGTTTATAGAGGGGTCTGTGTTTCCTTTTAAGGTTTATAGAGGGGTCTTTTAATTGTGTTTCTTTTTAAGGTTTATAGAGGGGTCTTTTAATTGTGTTTCTTTTTAAGGTTTATAGAGGGGTCTGTCAAGTCCCTGGTCAGGCATGCTGTAATGATAATTACTATTTTTGTTAACATTTTTCCTTTATTCCGTATTTTCATATTTCTCATTATTGTTATCCTTATACCATTTCTGTTAATAAATACCCCTAGACTAAACGAGCTGAAGACTTTTCGTCTTTTATGTTGTGTCCAGCGTGGCTGGCCGTAACAGCCTGTCCTTGTAGAGTTGAGGCGGGATACTAACCCTAAACCCAAGGATGTCCCTTGTCAGGCATGCTGTATAGTCTGGCTATTGAGTCTCTCCTTGTACAGTTGAGGAAGGATACTGTTGGAGTGGGTGGAGCTCATGGACTTCAAACAGCTGCCTTCCATTTGCAGTTTGTTCAGCACCTTTTCACAGGATGTGTGGATTCAAGCTTGAAAACTACAACTGGAAGGCCTGCATAAACCTTTTTTGGGGGTTTGGACCTGTGGCTTGTGCTGCCAGTGTCAGCCTTATACCCCATGGATATGGGAAGAGTTATGTCGAATCTCACTCTCTGTGAGCATGTCCCTGACCCTTCGGTGTCTGTGGATGATTGTGTAATTGCCATCAGAGAACAATTTAGTGCCGCCAATATAAAATCACCTTTGTGAATGAATAAGGCTGTGGTAGGTTTCCTGGCAATGATAGTGCATGTTGATAAGTCAATAAAAACTGAGTTGAAAGTTAACCTTCCCATGACTAGCCTTTCAAAGAATGGTTGTAATGTCCAACATATCCCCCTTCATTACAATATTGATATGGTAAAGTTAATGCACCACTTAAAAAGATACCACTGAATCCTGAAATGATTCTTCACCTTTAGTTTGCTTATCTTATGACCACTGAATTCGCCACTGTGCTTCCTTGACATCTGTAGCCTATTCAAAACAGCCGTAACGGTGCATAGCGTTGAACCTAACGTAAACAATGTCGGGCTGAACATACTGTTGTGTCACGTCAGTGCAGCAACAATGGAAGCCTGGAGGGCCATTCTGCACGTGGTCGCAGACAAGGAAATAGCTGAACTATACAACAACCTCAGTAGTTTAAATGCATCATTGTTAGGAATGCTACAAAATGATAATATTACCACTGTTTTTGCTGTCACCTTGGACTAGCCAACACAACATGAATTTGTGTTATGTTTAGCACTAGCGCTTTAAATCTCAGAGCTTCCAATACACCTACGTGCTGATTGGTGAACACCTCTGACACACCCATCAAACGAGAGTGAACTACCTCAGAAGCATGTTGCACACTGGTGTGCAGCGTAACGAGCAAACTTATCATTCAATTAGGCTAACGCAACGCACCGGTGCGTAACAATGTGCCGTTGAATGAACCCCTGTTGTTCATCTGTGCCTCAGCCCCTCACATGTCCTTTGTGATCACCTGTTCCTTGTGATTACCTGTTAATTTCAATACTGTTTCTAGTATTGTGTTCACCTGCCTCTCGTTGTAGCTTGTTCCCTGTCCACCTGTACCGTGTTTAGTCCTGTGTATTTTCCCTGCGTTTTATTATCCTAAGATCTCGCATGCCACGAGGAAATGATGCATACCACGCCCCTTTTCTTCGTCAACTCGTCTCGTTTCCTCGTACAGCTCAGACTAGACAGGGCTGTTTTATTGGTTTAAATAACTATTTCAATCACTCCTATTAACACTGCATCCATATAACTACCTATGGATGTGGGAGTCAGTGTTGTAGTGAGGCCAATGTTGAACTTGGACTTGTATCAAATAAGTGTCCTAAATGTAGCCTAGGGTTGCTAACAGAAAATAAACAATGATGTGAACATTGTTTTCACTTCTCCACGCGCTTCTTCACGTCGGAGGAGTTTGCATAATAAAACGCTTGAAGTGTAAAGTCCCATGACAATCCGAGAACTGAGACGGCTCTCGGAGGATAATCAAACCAGGGGGTCAGGATTTGGCTGATTAGCTTCGCCAATTAGCATTGCACTTCCTCGTCGCCATTTTCCAGAAATGACATCATATCCGACTCCATTTGACATATGCTGATTGGTTAATGCTACACTTTCAGCTCATGCTAACGAGCTCCCTGTGCACATCAGGTGTGTACCGCCAGAGCCGCCCTCATCTCCATTAGTAACATGGGCCCTCATTGGCCTAATGAAATGGAGTCGGAAGTGAGCTCCATGAAACGCCATCTTGACAACTGAAAATTTTGTTCAATTTTGGATGAATTCACTAGCCTAGCATTCCACATTGGAATGAATGGGAGGCGGGACTTGGTATGTTTCTCCAGGTTTATTAATACCTCCATGAATCAAACGCACCATGAAGCCCTAGTGTTTCCTGTGTTCCTCGCTGCTTCATTAGTTTAATGTTATGTTCCTTCTGTTCCTGAGTATTAAGTTCTTCAGTAAAAGTTCTCCAGTCTCTTGGCAAATGGTCCACAGACTGTCCAGTTCCCGCCCTAATCCTCAAGTCTCTAGTCAAGTTTCCAGTCTGTAGTATCTCTGACTGCATTTGGGTTCTCAATCCTTCTTGTAACCATGACAACCATGACAGTGCTACAGTTCCCAGATTATTTTCAGAACCGTTGTCATGGCAGCCTACAGATGTTGTTGAAGTTGTACCAGGAAGAATGTTACATGTTGATGTTGATGGTTTTCATTTTTCTTTTGTAAATAAAACCGAGCACAGAGAGAGAACATCAACCTTATTCTGTCAGATAGAATTAAAAGGCTTGCTGTTTTTTGAAACTTTCTCTTGCTCCATTTACATATAAATAGGCAACACAAATGTCACCCATCGTTAGAAAGAAAAAAGAAATAAGCAAATGAAGACTATACAATCAGCCACCCTAAGACACAAGTGGAAAGGGTGTTTATTTGTCATCTTTGGCATAGAGTAAAATGGATCTTCACCACCCCTAGATTCATCAGTATTTTCACTATTTCCACTTCTATTTGTGTCATCCTTTCTATCAGGACACACAAACACACACACACAAACACACACACACACACACACACACACACACACACACTCTTTCTCTCTCTCTTTCTCACTCTCACACACTCTCTCTCACACACACACACCCCAGATGCACTTATTGTCCACAACCAAAGCTTTTCATAATGCTAGTTGTTGCATAAATTGCACAGTTAAAGTTATCCACAGTGACATTTCTTGCCAAGTCCATTTAATCATTGTTATCTTTAAGGCTCATATACACAAAATGCCTGAGGGACACAAGGAGGCAAGTTTTCGGTGAATGGTCGATAGAGCCTAAAGGTCACCAGGGTGAAGTGCAAGTTGTTTTGGGGCTGTTTCTGCATTCTGCTTTCTTCAAGACGTGATAGACTATTGTGCCCAGTGCAACATTCAAAAGGGTTGGACTAATCATGGGGGTGTTATAGCTTTAACAAGAAATTAACCAATTAAACTTAGCATATCTAATTAATCATGGGTGTGTTGTGGGTGTAACAAGAAATTAACCAAGTGCACTTTTTTTATTCTGCCAATTTTAAAATTCGTGTAATTGATTAAACGAATATCCATCTCAAACTACTTGGACCTAACGGGCAGCTGGAGAAGCAAGAATTACACATTTGAATTTGCTGAATCAATCAGTACTGTTGTTCAGTGTGAAATAATGAACAGTGTACGGGAAGCCCGTCTTCACACATGAATTGCAGATTAAAGCACTGACATTACAGTGCATAAGATGCTTGTGCTGCACATGAAGTTTCGTGAGCAAAATGAGATGCATCACAAGACTGCCTTTGCTGGTACTATTCAGCTTTCGGGATGCAGCGCACAGAACATTGTAGATGCCATTGTAAAGTTCTATGCAGACAATGCACTAGACTTGGTGGTGCAGAAATTGTCATGTTAACTTGAGATGGTCCCTCAGTTATGTTTAGGGAAACATAGAGGAGTCACTGCTTTATTGATTAGGCAGATACAACACCTCACTGAACAGCACTGCGTGATCCATAGGGAGGATTTGGGAATTGATGACGTGTTTGAGGATGGCGACTGCAACTGATGATGGTGGTGCTGAGTTATTCAAAAAGGCTAATGCCTCAGCCGTTGTCTGGGAGCATTTCGGTTTTCTGCCAAATGATAAAGGTAAGCCGCCCACCGAATCTATATGTTCCACATGTTATAAGAAAGCCTGTGCAAGAAACGGCAACCCGTCGTATTTGCACTCTCACCTCCGAGTATCCCATCCTGCTCCAGACAGTGAGGTCAACTCTACAGAAGAGTCATGTTACCCAACCTAACCAAGCGGCCATAGCTGGATCTTTAGACAAAGCCAGGACAGCAACTCAGTCATGTTACCCAACCTAACCAAGCGCCCATAGCTGGATCTTTAGACAAAGCCAGGACAGCAACTCAGTCATGTTACCCAACCTAACCAAGCGGCCATAGCTGGATCTTTAGACAAAGCGAGGACAGCAACTCAGTCATGTTGCCCAACCTAACCAAGCGCCCATAGCTGGATCTTTAGACAAAGCCAGGACAGCAACTCAGTCATGTTACCCAACCTAACCAAGCGCCCATAGCTGGATCTTTAGACAAAGCCAGGACAGCAACTCAGTCATGTTACCCAACCTAACCAAGCGCCCATAGCTGGATCTTTAGACAAAGCCAGGACAGCAAAGCACTAATGCACAACAAGAACAGTGTGAGGTGGAAGGAGTGTGAGGAGTGCACTATTTCCATTAGCAAATACATAGCAGCAGGAGTGCACTATTTCCATTAGCAAATACATAGCAGCAGGAGTGCACTATTTCCATTAGCAAATACATAGCAGCAGGAGTGCACTATTTCCATTAGCAAATACATAGCAGCAGGAGTGCACTATTTCCATTAGCAAATACATAGCAGCAGGAGTGCACTATTTCCATCAGCAAATACATAGCAGCAGGAGTGCACTATTCCCATTAGCAAATACATAGCAGCAGGAGTGCACTATTTCCATTAGCAAATACATAGCAGCAGGAGTGTGAGGAGTGCACTATTTCCATTAGCAAATACATAGCAGCAGGAGTGCACTATTTCCATTAGCAAATACATAGCAGCAGGAGTGCACTATTTCCATTAGCAAATACATAGCAGCAGGAGTGCACTATTTCCATTAGCAAATACATAGCAGCAGGAGTGGAGTTATTTCACACAGTAGAGAAAAAAAGTCTTTTCCTCAGATGGTGAAAACGTCATAATTGCTTTAAGGCTGCTGAATTGGCCAGGGCTCAACTGCTTCAGCCATAACCTAAATCTTGCCGTAACAAACAGACTGGCCGACCAGAAGAAAAACATGATCTCAATTTTGCCGTAACAAACACACCGGCCGACCAGAAGAAAAACATGATCTCAATTTTGCCGTAACAAACGCACCGGCCGACCAGAAGAAAAACATAATCTCAATCTTGCCGTAACAAACACACCGGCCGACCAGAAGAAAAACATAATCTCAATCTTGCCGTAACAAACACACCGGTCGACCAGAAGAAAAACATAATCTCAATCTTGCCGTAACAAACACACTGGTCGACCAGAAGAAAGAGACTGGCAAGGCCATAGGAATGTTTATAGTTTCCCAGAGCTTTTTAGCGACGTTCCAACTCAACCCAAACGCTAATCAGCGTCGGAGCTTGATCTTGCAGCCCTTTAACATCCAGATCAAGCATATTCGTGGTACTGATAACATGCTAGCTGACGCTTTGTCACGTGTACCCTAGCCATGTTTACATGTCTACGGTTATAAAATTAACGGTAAGTCATGGTTTTTGCTTCTTTTGTTTTTGTGTGTGAGTGTGCATGCGTGCGTGTGCATGTGAGAGATGTTCAATAATTGATTTCTTTCAGTGTGTGTGTGAGCGTGCGTGTGCATATGTGAGAGCTGTGCAATAATTGTGGTTTCTTTCTGTGTTTACAAATATTACAGTATGGCTGTATTCTTTAATTTCTTGAAATTTGATTGCACACATTCTATTCAGTGGATGATGTGCAAAGCATTGTGATAATTATCTATATTATTTGGAGACAATAGTCACCATTTTGGTGGGAAGGTGTTACGTCCTTCCACCTCTAGGTGGCCCAGTCTACACTTGTTTCATCTCCTTATTTCTGATATGTTTCAGGTGTGAGTGGGTGTGGAGCTGAGCTCCTTTAAAAGCTTGCCTGGCCTGACTAGGCCTTCTCTCCATTTTTGGTTTTTGCCAGGACCGGGTGGCCCGCTCCTGCCTTGTCATCCTTTTACTATTTTTGTTAACATTTTTCCTTTATTCCGTATTTTCATATTTCTCATTATTGTTATCCTTATACCATTTCTGTTAATAAATACCCCTAGACTAAACGAGCTGAAGACTTTTCGTCTTTTATGTTGTGGCCAGCTTGACTGGCCGTAACAGCCGTTACATTGTATCTGCCTTTTCACACAGCTATCAGCGACAGCAGGAGTTGAAAAACAAGCAACAAGAGCTTGGACTGCTGGAGCATAGTTTAGTAATGGTAAGTAGCCTAGCAAATAATACTGCGCTCCAATGACGGGTCTATATGCTAATAATCAGTGTTGGCCTATGATACTGTACCTGGATAATAATAATGCTGTACTTGTCCATGATTAGGCAACGCACACCCATTCTAGCCGTCTCACACATCTCTAACTGCGCCTTCAGACCGAGACCGATTCAGGCAACATGGGCGACGGAAGTAATTGACCTTGTATGGAGACCGGCGATTACGACGTCAAAATTGGCAGGTGACTTGGGCGATAAAAGCAAGTTATACTTCGGTTGACTTTATGTAATGAGCTATGATGCGGTTGGCCGATTACCAATCAGAATGTCGATTTAATGGGGAGATGCCTGTAGAGAAGCAGGATCGAACGTTTGAAAGTTAACGTCATGGGCAAATTTGCCGTTTTGGTTGCTGTGCTCAAGAGATGTTTCTTGGGAGTCGGCGATTGGCAATTTATCGGTCTTGGATCTCTCACACAGCTCTAACACCTGTTTTCATAGGATTGCCCGTCATGCTGGGGATCTAAACAAAAGATGATCGATAGGATCATCAAGCAGCTCATCGAGCACCGGCCTATTTGACACGTTCTGTTTGAAGATAGAAAGACCACGATTTCCTTAACGTGGCACGACATCGATGTACTGACTGCTTTGAATGATGGGCTGAAACCGGTATATGTGGCCTGATTGCGTGGCTGTGTGTGTGTGTGTGTGTGTGTGTGTGGCCGTATTTGTTTCCCTGCAACAAGGCAGCTCCATCAGCGCATGATGGAAGACAGTGCATGACTCTATGATGATTATAAAACTGTCATTTAAAAAAAAAAAGCTTGTAAATGTTGAGCAATAGTGTGTGTGTGTGTGTGTTTACCAGCAGTTGGTGAGTCGTGCTGTGTTTGATCCCCATCGTCTGATTGGTTGGTGGGTAGCCGTGGTGGATGAGTGACAGGGAGGCTGTCCAGAAATGCTGTGAACTTCACTGATAAGACTGAGCTGTTATGCAGCTGTGTCACACACACACACACACACATCCAGACACACACACATGCACACAGACACACATATGCACACACACGTGCACACACATCCAGACACACACACGCACGCACACACACACACACGCATCCAGACACACACACACACACACACACACGCACAGACAGTCACACACACACACACACACACACACACACACACACACACACACACAGAAAATGAAAGAGACAGACAGAAAGAGCAAGCCAAGAATATAATACGTATTAAGGCACATTAATATAACTCCAATGGCATCTTCAATGAAGTGCAGTCCGCTCTGTCTAATTATTATTCTTAGACACACTCTGACATTTTAATGATGATTAAACACTTAATTCATACAGCTGTATTAATGCACACACACACACACACACACATACAGGCTAAACAACTCTTTTATGAATATTTATGGACTCATTTTCACACATAATCTCCTCAACATAATGACTCCACAACTTAAAAGTGGCAAATTATGTGTGTGGTGTCTGAGTGTGTATTCACTCTTAAATAAACAGACTTAATGAAAATAAATCACCCAAGGTGTGTGTGTGTGTGTGTGTGTGTGTGTATGTGTGTGTGTGGTTACGACTAACCTTAATGACCTGTATTGCACTGTTGTTCTCCAGAGTAGTTAGTTGTGTGTGTATATGTGTGTGTGTGTGTGTTTACAACTAACCTTAATGACCTGAGATGCACTGTCGTTCTCCAGTGTAGGTGTGTGTGTGTGTGTGTCTGTGATGTGTGTGTGTGTGTATGTGCTTACAACTAACCTTAATGACCTGAGAGGCACTGTCGTTCTCCAGTGTAGGTGTGTGTGTATATGTGTGTGTGTGTGTCTGCTTACGACCAACCTTAATGACCAGAAATACACTGTCATTCTCCAGTGTAGGTGTGTGTGTGCGTGTGTGTGTATGTGTGAGTATATGTGTGTGTGTGTGTGTGTGTGTAGTTA
>JAODXP020003860.1:0-12500 GCA_027497455.2 Sardinella longiceps
GAGAGAGAGAATTAAATTCTGCATCAAAAAGGTGATGGATAAAAATGTAAAAACGTAGGTCTGACACATTTATTGGTTAAATGACTACAATGATTAATAACTAATGTGATTTATGTTGCCTCCTGTGTCTGTTTTAGCTGCTGTCCCTGACTTCACATTTATTTTGTGCATGTGTCAATCTTCATTAAACAATACAAGGGCAACAATAAAAAAAAATAGTTTTAAATGATTCATTTGTAAAATGTTTCAGCAAATTGATGCATTTTGTATGATTCATATTTTTTTCACAATCCACATTTGTGTATGTGTGTGTGTGTGTGTGTGTGTGTGTGTGTGTGTGTGTGTGTGTGTGTGTGTGTGTGTGTGTGTGTTGTGTCCTTGAGAGAACAAAAGTTCTGTTTGTTCTCAGCACTGTGCAACTCTAAAGCACACTATTTTAACACAATGTACAGTATATTCAGCAACCTCTGTGTCTTCACATTGTGAAGAGAGTTCTCTCATGTTGGAGAACCACTCTGAAATCTCTCCACTGAAATCAGCTTTACATTAACCTAGAAATCTAGATGTAGTCTAGCGGTGGCCAATAGATTTGCTCAGTCAGTACACCTAGCAAGCCATAAGGAATTTGATTGGATGACTATACTATTTTTGTTGCTTGTAGTGAGCTGGCAGTGTTTGACATTTAAAAGTGCTGAGGCCTTAAGTGCACCTAGAGTGCACTAGTTTAGCACAAAAACTACAAATGGTTGCTTTCACCAAAAGACAGTAATGCAGAGCAGTGGTTATAGTAAGTGGTTCTTGGTTATTTTGTGACTCTGAAATGGCCCACCACCACCAAAGAGAGAGAGAGAGAGAGAGAGAGAGAGAGAGAGAGAGAGAGAGAGAGAGAGAGAGAGAGAGCCCCCCCCACCACCACCACATGCTGTTTAAAACCCCAGCCAGCCCTATAAAGCGCAAATTCCAATTTTGTTGGCAGATTTGCCTAGATCCACCCAACACATGACCCTAACACATCCCTCACTAAACCTCCATTCTACCAGTCTGCTTCTTCTAGGGCATTCTCTGTGTCCAGCACCAGCCTCCACTCGAGCAGCCGAAGGGAAACTGCTCAGCCAAGCCAAGTCTCATTCAATACAGAGGCACTGAGGACCTTATTCAATATTCCACTTGCAGGGCTCTTTGTGAAGTGTTTTATTACGAGGAGTCAAGGCGGACAGGCGGGCAGGCAGGCAGGCAGGCGGACAGGCGGGTACAGTAAAGCAGGTCCTCAGTGCCGGGAGGCATGCTATATACATATTGGCAAGGTACTTGTGGGAGGACACTTCAATATCAAATGCATGTACTGTAAAAGACTGCATCAGAGTGACTACTTTAGGCACTACTTCAACTTGTCTCTCTCTCTTGCTCTCTCTCTCTCTCTCTCTCTTTCTTTGCGTTTTTCTTTGTGTTTGTATTTGTGTGTGTGTGTGTGTGTGTGTGTGTGTGTGTGTGTGTGTGTGTGTGTGTGTGTGTGTGTGTGTGTGTGTGTGGTCATGCCTTCAGAAGACTTCAACTTACAAGGATACTCAATGTAGCCTACTTTCAAAAGATTCTTTACACAATTTCAGATCCATGAATTCAATGTGCACATACAGTCACACTCATGTAAATTGCAATATTCTACAAACAGAGTGTGTTTTGCAAGGCTACCTACCACTGACAGGAGTGCTTAAATACTGTAGGGACCTGGAGCTCTCTCTCTCTCTCTCTCTCTCTCTCTCTCTCTCTCTCCTCTCTCTCTCTCTCTTTCTTCTCTCTCTCTCTGTAGGGTTCTGGAGCTCTGCCAGTGTTTGGGGGGACGGGGACGTTCCTCTCAGTCTGAGGGCACCCCAGTTAAGGGTCACCCACCTCTGCCCCCCATCTGCATGTTTACAGGTTCATACATTAGGGTGATTTGTGCATTCCATGTTCCCTAGTGCCAAGGACACACACACACACACACACACACACACACACCCCCACACACACACACACACACACACACACACACAGACATAAACACACAGAGACAGACAGACATGGACACATAGACACACATAGATACATACTTCATGCACATTTAGGCACAGTTAATTTGCACACACACACACACACTCACACACACACACACACACACACACACACACATGCAGCTGATTTATTAAGTTCACGTGCCAGTGTTAATTAAGTCTGGAGGGGAAAAGAATAAATCCCTCTTTTCTCCCATTTTCCCCTCCTCTCTCTTCTCTCTGTTCTATCACTTTCTTCTCTACGTCTTCTCTCACCATTTTCCCCTCCCATGCCTCTCACCTTGACTCACTCTCTTTAGTACAATCTCTCCATCTTCCTTCTCCTTCACTCTCTTCACCTGATACTCTCACACACCTGTCATCCTGTGTGACTGGAGTTTCTTCTTTTTTCTTTCTTTTTCTCATTACTTTCCTTTCTTCTGTCCTTTTGTCACCTCTCTGTGTCTTTCTATATCAGTCTTTCATCTTGACCTCACACCACTATTCCTACTCTCTCTCTCTCTCTCTCTCTCTCTCTCTCTCTCTCTCTCTCTCTCTCTCCATCCCTCTGGGTGCTTGTGCCTTCTCTCTTCTTCCATTCATTCTATCTCTTCCTCTGGTGTGTGTTTCCCTGCTGCCTCATCTGCAGCAACCTCAAAGTCACCCTTACCCTCCACTGCTCTCTCTCTCTCTCTCTCTCTCTCTCCCTCTCTCTCTCTCTCTCTCTGTTATTCTCTGTGTCACTCTTCTTCACTCTCTGTCTCCGTCTCTCACTCTCATTCTCTCTGTCGCTTTCGCTCGGTCTTTCCTAATCTATCATTCCATGACTTCCTGTCACTCATTCGCAGAAAGCCCCCTGGAGTCTCACCCAAGGGCCATTAATTTCATTCCCACAATGCATAGGGGCTAAGGGACGGGTCACCAATCTCAAATTCAAATGTAATTTTCCTGCGGGTTTCCTGAAGGTGAGACAGATAGCAATTGAAGGCGCCTCTCTCTCCTCTCTCCTTACAAACCCCTCACCCCTACTTCCACTCAACCCCCCCCCCCCCCCCCACACACACACACACACACACACACACATACACACACACTTACACACACACTTACACACACACCTTGCAAACCCCCCAAAACTCTTGCTAAACACCCAAAGTCACTCAAGTGGACTGCAGTCTCGCCCACTTAGCGACGAAGGTCATCTAGAACAGCTGGAAATAGAACAGGCGTCTCGAAGTCACACACAAAGCCACTGCGGGAACCAAAAGGGAAAAGAAAATGTTTTCTTTTATTATTTATTTACAAAAAAAAAAAAAATCCCCAGGCAGTTTCAATGTGGTTTCCAGGTTTGTGTCACTCAAATGGAAGTCACAAATGTCTGCTTAATCATGTTCCCCGTTATAAGTCACAAGATTCTTTTGTTTTTTTGTTATGAATATTTCAATGTGTTGTAATATAGCATAATTGCTGTTGTGTGCGATAGAGAACAGAGGTGACAAGCAGTGTATGCAAACATGTGTGTGTGTGTGTGTGTGTGTGTGTGTGTGTGTGTGTGTGTGTATGTGTGTGTGTGTGTTTGTGTACGTGTGTGTGCATCAGCATCAAGTATTATGGTCAGCAATGAGTCCACTAATATCTTTCTCGGGGGTTGTCATATACACACACACACACACACACACACACACACACACACACACACACACACACTTCTTCTCTTCTCCCATCCCAGCCATCAGGAAGGTGAGGTCTCTGTGATGAGGTTATTGTGGCAAATGGTCCATGCATCACAATCAATGAGGCCGAACCTAGCCGAGGCTGAGGCTCTTTGCTGATGGAGCCTCTCTCACTCTCTCTGCCTTTTAAACAATAGCAAAGGTGAAGATCAAAGAGGAGAGGATGCTTATGGGCCTGTGCATTACGCTAAGTGAGTAGGTTTCAGCCAGAGTACCACGCAAGCAATCAAAATCAGCCAGTGTTAAGTGTGTGTGTGTGTGTGTGTGTGTGTGTGATTGTGTGTGTGTTCGTGTTTGTGTGTGTGAGTATGTGTGTGTGTTCGTGTGCACGTGTGTTTGTGAGTGTGTGTGCAGGTGTGTGTGTGTGTGTGTGTGTGTGTGTGTGTGTGTGTGAGTAAGAATGTGTGTGTGTGTGTGTGTGTGTGTGTGTGTGTGTGTGTGTGTGTGTGTGTGTGTGTGTGTGTGTTTGAGTGTGTGTGTGTGTGTGTGTGTGTGTTTTTATGTGTAATGCATACTCACCCAGGGCAAGCACTCACCCACATCTCTGGGCGTACGTGCGAGCCCCCCTTGTGTGCGGCCCTTTTAACAACCTTTTAAAATCACAACTCTCCATGCCTCCATCCGTTTAATGGATTCAACTCATTTTTCAATTGTCTTTTGCCCACACTTCACATGTGGAGGACAGTCATACAATAGCGCTTGCTCTCTCAGCAATTTGAACAAGTTGGTACCTCATTTCCATCAGAATGAGCTACTTAAAGTGGATATCGGACTTTTTTTTTTTCTTAGTTGTTTAGAAATTGAACACTTAAAACTCTGGAAGAAAATTAAAGGCTTTGTCAGGAAGTATATTACATCAGGGGAAAATGTAAATGGAATAGTTAGAGGAAATGGTAGGAAAAAGTTTTTCTTCACAAATGAGACACAGAGAGAGGTTTTGGCAACATCCTAAGACACTTACCAATCCATATTCTTTTCCTCTTTGCAATGGGCAAAAAAAGTTGTTGTTGTTGTTGTTGTTGTTGTTGTTTTTATCCCACTCCCACATTGCAGAGCAGAAATAAACAACGCTACACTTAAATTCATCTTAATCTCCCCCAGGCTGTTCTGTTCCCACTCCATGTGCATTAAGTGATTTGTACAATGACAATAGGCACTTAATTTCTCTCAAATATGTTAATGTGAAGGAGTCAACCAATTTCTTATCTCTGTAACAATGCACAAATCCACTTTATGATTTTCTATTTATCCGTCCAAGATTGAGAGAGCTTCACAGATTTAGCTCAGTTTCAGAAACACTCACACATCCCAGAGGCAGGTTATATAGAAGGTACTATACTTTATATGTATACTTATTCGGTACATACTCTGAGAGCACTGTGTTGATTGGCATTAGGTAACTGAATAATGCTGTTTTCAATTTTCCTGTCATATCCGACGACTTATATAACATTGAAAAGGTAGTAATAACAGAAGCAAAAATCATATCCAGTTACTATGAACATCCACCTTTAATATGAATTGCTGCCGTCTGGAAGGAGATTGAGAGTGTCACAGCATAGGATCGACAGACTTAAAGGTATATTCCATATATTTGAGCACTTTTAGTGCCTTTACTGTGGTCTTTAGGGTGAAACAGAATGGATGAAATTGAATTTCACAATTCGTCCTGTCTCCCTTCCAGGGCCGGCCCAAGCCCAAAGGGGGCCCTAAGCAGAATTTCATTTGGGGGCCCCC
Source organism: Sardinella longiceps (assembly GCA_027497455.2). NCBI lineage: Eukaryota > Metazoa > Chordata > Actinopteri > Clupeiformes > Clupeidae > Sardinella > Sardinella longiceps. The sequence goes on from JAODXP020003860.1 coordinate 5,498, forward strand.
CTCACCGCCACCACAGCCTTTTTTTTTGGGGGGGGGGGGGGGGATGTTCAATGTTGACCCTGCCTCTGACTCACTCTCAAGAGATATTGAGATGGATTGAGATGGAGATTGTTCTCCCTATCAACAACAACATATTGCTTGTTTCATTAATTGTTTAAATTCACCCAGTGTTCTTGTCATCATCTGAATTTTACACCATTTTTTGAAAATACTGAAAAATATTAGACAACAAAAGTTTAGGATGCTATTGTTTTATACAACACTCACAATACATTTTATGTGAACATTATTGCTGATATCACAGACATTGGTAGGCTACTCTATGCAATAGCAGCTTATGATAACAGAAATAGCCCTGATTCACTCACTATGTTTGCTATTTCAAGCATCAATAATAGGCCTAACCTATATCATCAGAGAAGAGTGATTCTTGCCATTCTTGACAATAAAGAGCTAGGTTTGAATTAAATGATTAGATAGTCCTACATTAAGAGCTTGATACATCTCCTAAGACTAACTAGGATTTTGCCTATGTCCAATGTCTGTGCAGGCAGCAAATATTCATCAACCAAAAATAGGCTATCCTTAACCTAAGCCTATAGCCTTCTTGAATGTTTAGTTGAACATTCATTTAATGTGGCCTTGAGTTAATTTTGAGGACATACAACAAAAGAATAAGGTTTCAGCCAAAGCTACGTTGTGAGGTGGCAATTAACAGAGCTGACGTTATATTACCTCCTCGGGAATCTGTTCCTTTCCTGCTCACAGGATTCATTTCACTTACTGACTTTGTTCCAAATGCAAAACATGGAGTGTGGACTTTCAGCGGTATGCATTTTACCTACTTGATCACGTGGAATGGACTGACGATTGCATGCGGTGAGATGTTGGTGAATGCGGAGTCGATTTTCAGCGCTATGCGTAGCTAAGTAGAATGGATTCTTCCGCGGTGGATTAGAAACTGCGCTATGGCTGTGCTTTACCATTCCCAGGAGGCTTTGTTCTAATCATATTGCAGGTTGTTGTTATAGTTTTTCTGTGGTAAACATGAACGTTTTATGATGTCAGAATAACAAGAATGAAATAAAAATACAAATGCTACATCAACTTCGCTAGATTGTTGGGAGAAGTCAGAGGTGTGTAAGCCAAACCATGACTGAGATAAAGAGTGATAGTAAGTGATATAAATTGACTAGATTCGCTAAATGAAAAATGATAATATTAATGGGTAGGTATCACAAGGATGTTATAGTAATTCTTACCCTCAAAAATAAAATAATATTTTAAAACGCAATTCCTCGAGCGCTCGTGGTGGGGGCCCCCGAGCTGTCGGGGCCCTAAGCGACGGCGTAATTTGCGTATGCCTCGGGCCGGCCCTGCTCCCTTCTTTGGCTCATTTAGAATCTCCTCTGTCTGCTTCAGAATGGTGACTATGTGTATGCACAGGGTCGTCGAAACAGGACAGGCAAACCAGGCAATTGCCTGGGGCCCCAGGCTGAAAGGGGCCCACAAGATTGACTGTTTAATCATTTTAGTAGTATAGTTGATGATGTTTTTCCACAAAAAATGGCTTCAAACTGGAGTAAGACAACTGTACAATACAAATAATTATTTTGAAGATGGTAACAATGTGGTTCATGTCGTTGTTTATGGGGGGTAAAGGGCCCCTATGTCCTGTTTGCTTCGGGCCCCTAAGTACCTTGAAACAGCCCTGTGTATGCACAATCCTGCTCCTAAAAACAACCTCAAATGTGCAACTCATCAAGTGATTACTGGTGTTTGTTGATGTTCCAAAAGAAATATTGCAGCGATATACAGTTTCTGTTGCATTTTATTTGCCATTTCATGATTACTTGGAGGATAAGATAAAGCTGAAATAAACTAAAGCTGCTGAGGCTGGAATAAACTCCAAAATGATGATTTTGCCTCTGTGGGTCCTTTCTCTGGGTGCCTTGTTGTTCATAAGCTTGTACAATGTATGTATGACACCAAACTATCGCTGTAAATGAGACCGTGATGAAATAAGTCAGTAGTTCAGTAGAAAGAAACAACAACAAAAAAAACATCAATAAACATGAAACCGTGCTGTGATGTTTGTAGGAAGTGACTTTCAACCAGACTTGATGTGCCTCACTCACCCTGGTTCTCTTTCCCATTTCTGGGTTTATTGATGACGGTTCAGACAGTTGCAAAATCACATGTGCGGTAAACAGGGAGAATCTTAGTTGTTTAGTTACATTTTGGGAGCTATTGACTGATCCCTACCATTTCAGTGAATTATAAGTAAGTGCAATAGGGGCACTCCAACTTATCAGAGTTATTGCAAGATGAAAAAGCATCTACCTCTAGGGGAGATGGCAAAAAAGGTAATTTCCCAGAGCTGACACGTTGAAAGGGAATTCATGGTAGGGCCAGAAAAAAGCTCTTACCCTACATTCGCCACACTCCTAATGTCAACAATTTGTGACTTTTTTATTCAGGCTTGTTGCTCAGGAGGGAAATATTCTCTCTCTCTCTCTCTCTCTCTCTCTCTCTCTCTCTCTCTCTCTCTCTCTCTCTCTCTGTGTGTGTGTGTGTGTGTTTGTGGGAGGTAGAGAGAGACTGTGTGAGAGTATGTGATGAAAGAAAACTTAAGAAGAGTGTTGTGAAGTGTAATATGCTGCAGATTTTTAAAAAACTTTTTACCGTTTTACCGCTGCACTGCACCACGTGCACCTTCATACTGTAAAGCTATGAACACCAGCAGTTTGCTGCAATTAAATATGTGGTTGCCAACATCAACTATGGATATCATTGAGCCTTGAGCATGAAAAAAAAAATTTCCTTTGCAAATGCACTACAATCCAATTGCTTGACACTGTCTTGTATAGCAAGTCAAATCAGCATTTCCTTGACATGAAGTGATGCCTTAATTCCGTTCTCTTCACCAGCCTGATTGTGGGGATCTTTGTAAGTTTTCATAAGAATTAAAAATGACATCTATTACAGTAAGCCACCGTTGATAATTAAAGAGCCCACATCACGAAGAATCCTTGGATGCGGGAGAGAAAAAAAAATAAAAAGCAAATAAAAAGAAGGACCTGAAAAGATTTCCTTTCATTACATGAAAAGACTCTTAGACTGCATATCTATTGTTTCCTGGTGAACCAGAAGCTATGTGTTGACTCCCAGGGGGCTGGGCTACACAAACCTTCTGGTACACCAGTGATTCGCTCTCCTCCTCTGTTTTCGAAATAACCGGGGCAGCACGACGAATCATCGTAGGGAGGGATTTCAGTGGGTATGACGTTTCTGTTTTGGTTCCCGACCTGGCGGCGCTTACGTGACGACATGTCCTACGTCACAAAGCTTCAACGTGAGTGGTCGAAGTGTCATGTCATTCATATGAGGTTGCTCCAACCACGTGCAAGCATCTTTTGACTAAACCACGCCTGCGGAGAGGCGTGAAAGGGCAGTGTGCCAGTAGCCTGTTACTTACAGGCTACTGGTTCACCAGGAAATATCTATTGATGGTTGTACTTTGTCTCTTTGAGTACATCAAGGGCAGTTTCTCTGATTGCAGTTGCAAGATGTCATGAACCAGTGTAAAATTATTGAAACCATATAAGGATTTTTTTTTTCTTCTTTTACTAGTGGGTAGGCTACATAACATTGTGACATCATAATAATAGTCTGGCCCACACTGTTTTGATCCGGTCACCTCATGTGACCCAAAAGCAGCATCTATTGTTCTGCCACAAAAATACCCACATTTTTATACCTCATCAACTAGATGATAAACTAACCCCCATTAACCCGGCTGCTGCCACACTTGTGCCTTCACAACTCCTCCTGATAGCCATCTTTATTTACTTCAAAATCAGCTAACACTTTTTATTGTTTATTTTCCACCAAGGGTCCAGAAAACAGTTACCATAACAGAAGATTTGAGAGATATCCTGTCCTCGTTTAAATGACAAAAAGCAATTGGCTGACCCTGGACAACATTAGCCCACAGATCCCACCAGCTCTCATCAAAGGGAGAGAAAGAGAAAGAAAAGAGAGTGCATGGCTGGTATAATGCTTATGAAGAGCAATAAGCCATCCTTCTACCATCCCTGCTGCTCACAATGGAGGGAGAAATAGAAGATGTACACAAAACAAAGCAAAAGAAAAGGTCACTGAGATGATAATGGAAGATCTGGCGATGTAATCCATGAGTATGCACTCAAACAAATGCTAATGTACAGTAGAAATGTACAAGTCATCCAGCCAGCCAAGTCTCTCTCTCTCTCTCTCTCTCTCTCTCTCTCTCTCTCTCTCTCTCTCTCTCTCTCTCTCTCTCACACACACACACACACACACACACACACACACACACACACACACACACACACACACACACACACTCATTTGCTCACTCACACACAGGCATGCACACACAAACACACTGAAAGTAACTTGCAAGTAAAATAATGTATATTATGTATTCAAATACACAACATAATAGACATGTTGCTAATACTGGTAAATATTGCACACACACACACACACACACACACACACACACACACACACACACACACACACACACAGTAGTAGTAGTTGTAGCCAAGGACATTGACAATGATTTGTGATGTGCAATAATGTTAGATAGGCCTACATGTGACACATGGACCTATTATGCAGTACTGGATAAAATGATTGCCTTTCGGGACTACACAGATTACGTAAAGATTTAATAATTACATAGGCACTGCTGTCAACTGTCTGAGCTGTCTGAATATGTGTGCTAATTAGGAACTAATTATACAAAGATTTCATGGGATACAAATCTGTCATGCCACCTAACATTGGGGCATCAAGCAGGGGCATCTGATGTGATAAATACTGATAATAGTCAAATGAAACCTCGGAATCTGTTGGGGGAAAAAAGAAGAGAGAAAAGTATGACAACCTATGAATGCGTATGTAACACCCACAAACGTAATAACTTCCCACAAACGTAATAAACCACAAACGTAATAAAAATATGCACTTTTAAAATGTAATAATCCTGCAAATGTAATAATTTCCCATAAACGTAATAACAGTCGCCTACTGTTAACGTAATAAAAAATTTCCCACAAACGTAATAATTATTACGTTTGCAGGAAATTATTACATTGGTGGGAACATGAAAAAACTTATTACATTACCCTCCCATAAACGTAATAAAACACAGATTTGGTGAAATTGCTACAGTTTTATCAGATGTAGGACTTATATTTGTCAGTGAACTTATATCTCTAACCATGTAGCCAGCTGTCAGAGCTTAAAACTTGATACAGTGGCATGCTGCATATGTTTATTCCCTCAATTGTTTTTTATAAGCAATTTTTCCTAAAGAACTACCTGACCCGTGGCATTGAGGATGATGAAATGTTTATGGAATGTTGGTCTCAAGAGCCCACATCAACTTAGCTTATAACCAGAGATTTTCCCATGGTAAAAAATGAAAATATTATATACTGCACCAAATTTAATGTGTATGATGAACCTGACATCTTGTGGGAATATAAAAAAATGCGCACACATCAGTGGCACAGGTGCTGGACCAAACATATGATAACTGAAAGGAAAATAAAGGTCCGCAACACTATTTGATGCTCCCAAGAATTTAATAGCACAACGAGTAGACTAGCACGTCATGCTATTGAATTCTTGGGAGCACCAAACAGTGTTGCGGACCTTTATTTTCCTTTCAGTTATTTTGTGGGAATATGTCACGTTTTGTGGAATTTCATCCATGGGGGGCTATAAAATAAATGAATTTATAATATATTATGTACATTAGGGTGCATCAAATTAAGCAATTCTTGAATTTTAATATGGCTGGGTGATAAAAGTGTTCCAATACAGGTAAAAACAACACATGCAAAATATTTTTCCGATACATGATGGTTTAGGGGTGCCACCGGCTCCTCTATTTTTTGTTAGCTTAAGCGCTAACAATGCTAGTGGCCACCAATGGAGTTCTGAGGTAACAAAAACTGCAGCTCAAGAAAACTGAGGTGATCTTTTTATTTTTCTGTTTGCCATGTTTTAATGCATATTATTACCATCATACCCTCATGGCATTTTGGTAGACATAATCATTGGCATAAGGGTGTTATCCATTTTATAATTAACAATACATTTTAGTCGAGGGTAACACATTTATATTTTTTATACTTATAATCTAAAGGCACTAAGGTAAAGAAACACCTAGACAATTACAGACTCATTACATGTTCCCTAGGGTCTTACCTATCCATAAATACCAAGATTATGTAAATAGACTAGATAGTTGTGGAGCTAATAATGATTTGTTTTGGATAGGCCTATGCTTTAGGTTAACTAACCTCCAAAAAGCTTAGGTCCTAGCTAGGTGTAGTGTGCAGAAAATACCTATACATATGTTCTAAGAACATATATGATTGGTGTAATAAGCATTAAAACACAACAAACCCAAAAACAGAAAGATCACCTCAGTTTTCTTGAGCTGTGCAGTTTTGGTTACCTTAGAACTCCGTTGGTGGCCACTAGCATTATTAGCGCTTAAGCTAACGAAAATCAGAGGGCCGGTGGCACCCCTAAATTTCAATGAAATTTCTCAAAACTTTGCAAAAGTAATTTTTCTATCAATTGGAACAAAATGCAAGGCCAGCCAACTTGATGTTTTCAAATTTAAATTTCCCATTCAAATTTGATGCACCCTAATGTACATATTATGTACATTTAATGACTGTACAACCATTGACCTGTAGATGGTGTTATTAAGCGAAGGGTTACTGGTTTGGTAGCCTGGCGAATGCCAAACTAAAATCACAAGTGATATTTAGTCTGGGGACCTACCTATTGCATTTCTCGTAGTGGAAGCATCGTTTACGATTGTCCAGAGCCGTTTATTGGGCGCTACGAGTGTCTATCATAGCGTCTCCGTCTGTACATACTGTAGCTCAGAGCCAATACCAGAGCCACCACGTGACGTAAAATGCAATCG
>JAODXP020003860.1:17500-35638 GCA_027497455.2 Sardinella longiceps
GTAGTAATAGCAATGCACTAATTTTAATAATTATAATGAATGTAGAAATTGTTATTATTTTTTAATACCATTTTGTATTGCATGGAAATGTGTTCTTACTATTGGATCTAAAATGAAATTTGTACAACCTATAGTTTATTCTAGGCCTAAATGTTTCTCAAATAACCTTAATTTTTCGTTATATTTTGTGTATTTAATTTTGTACTGTATAGTGGACCATTTCAGGACTTAATTCTCCTATTTGTGTTCCCTCCAGGATGCTTAAATTGCTTGTTTTGCTGACTTTGACCATTAATGGTAAGGACACTCTTAAGATTTACAATGACTGAATTGCCTGTATTACTGTAAACATGTTAATTGGTCAGGTACAGTACATCTTGAACACTGTTTATCTTGCAGTACATGAGCACCTTTGATCCTTTGTTCCTTGGCCCTGTTATGCTAGCAGTGTTGGCATGGCACAAGCCAAAGTCTAACCCAAATTAAGTCAACGCCAGCACCTCAGTCCTTATCTGTTCAAGTATTGATCCCAAAAACCCTTGAACTCTGTTTGATCTTAGCTTAATTCCATGGGTCACCAGGGCCAAGTTTCTTAAACCAGTTTGATCTGGAACAGAGTGATCTGGATTTAGAAATCCCAATGTTTTGATATCAGTGAACAGAGCCCAGCTATTCAAAAGTAATCCTTAATTCCACAAAACAATGGATTTCCAAAAATCTGGATTACTTTGATTTTCTAAATCTGAATCTTTCATCTAGATTAAACCATATGCAGTACTAATATTATTTCTAATACTAATGCTGTAAATCTGTATTAGTAATGCAATCACTTCACTGTGTTGATCAGGTCTCAGCGCTCTTCCTCTGAGGAAGTCTGGCACTGGTAGTGTGAGGCATGTTCCCCCACACAGACCCATGGAGGACTGGCAGGTTGTTCCACGGGTTCCCCTAGAGAACCATGGACAGAACCAGGTTTGGAAAGCCGATCCTGCAGACAACCGCAGGCAGGGCACAGAACCGTCCCGCCGTTTCCTGGTTGATCTGAGAACAGGCCTGCTGAAGGACTACATTGGGGAGATGGGCAGAAGACCATCAGACTGTAAGTGTGTGTGTAAGTGTGTGTGTGTGTGTGTGTGTGTGTGTGTGTGTGTGTGTGTGTGTGTGTGTGTGTGTGTGTGAGAAGAGTGTGAGAGCGAGAGAGAGAGCGAGACAGAGAGAGAGAGAGGTTGCACTAATAAGTTGCACTAACACAACAGTCTTTTCAATAGTTTCAAGCCAATCTGCAGATAATTTGATAGTACACTGAAGACCTAGGAGAAAACTTTCAGATTCAAATACATACACATTACCAATGTTTTAATCACACGCTTGGGCATTTGCCTATCTCTCCCTTCCCCCAGTCTATGTCCCTCCATCCAGCGATGGCTTCAGGCAGGGCACAGAGAACTCCCACGCCACCCTGGTGGACCTCAGTACCGGCCAGCTCCTGGGGCACACCTCCGAGATGCAGAGGGGACGCATAGCAGGTGAGGGGAGAGAGAGTTTGATCTGTGAAGACCTCGTTTGTAGTTGTGTTGCAGAGCAGAGTATGTTCTCTGGGCATTGAGCCAATGACCTTGGTGCTGTCTGCACATCAATTTATCAAATATGGTATTCTCTCTCTGGACTTCAAAGTTAATGCAGGACCACAAGTGGTGTAGCCTACAGCATTACAAGAGAGCCTATTACATGCAACCTTGCATAGTGTTTTTGGCATTTTTGTCAATTATATTTCTTATTGTATTGCTAGGTCATTCTCAAATTGTAAGAGATAAATGTCTACATAGCACATAACTTAATGTTTTCAGTTGTGTTCTATTATGCTATCCTTATGGCATGGGCTTGACAACTCATTTCCCTTACATTGAAACTTCTTTTTGTTTTGCAGAGGCCAACCTTGCCCACTCTGATGAATTCAGCCACGGCATTGAATACTCCAGGTTTCAGAAGAAGGACACACAAGACAAAGCAGAGACAAAAAGTAAGGATAGAAGTGCTAATAATGTGACCTTGATAAAGGATAGTATCTGAATCAGAATGAAGATCATTCTGAGCATAATGCAATACTTTACGCCTACTCTCTTACAAAATTAAATGCAACAAATGTCAAGACAGATGTTTTTTTTTATTATTATTTTCTTATTGATAACAAAGTTTAAAATTGAATAGTAGAAATAGTATTTATTGGTATCTAATAGTAGGGACCTCATTTAGCAACACTGGTACAATCCAAATAATAATAAAAAACCCCTCTTTTTTCATCTATCTTTGTGTGTCCATCTTTTGAAGTAGAGAGTGAGGTGGTGGCTGTTCCCCTCATGAAGGGAGGATGGGTGAGGGACGTCAAGGACCAGGTTCTAAGAGGAGCTTCCGTGGAGAACCGCAGACAGGGAACGGAACCATCCCGACGCTTCCTGGTAGATCTCAAATCAGGCCTTGTGAAGAACTACGTCGGTGAGATGAGCAGGAGACCATCAGGATGTAAGTGTGTGTGTGTGTGTGTGTGTGTATGCCAGTAATCATTTCATGGAATTAATTCCATTAAATTATTTGGTAACACTTTATTTGAAAGGTACCGTCATTCTGACATACCCTAACCCTAACCATGACAAATACCGGGTGACACTTAATGACAGAAGTCATGACAGGTGTATAAAGTTTATGACGTCATGTCATAGTTAATGACAGTGTCATGTTAGTCTTAGGACGGTACCTTCAAATAAAGTGTAACCAATTAGTTCCATAAAATAGTTACAATTGACATTGAAAACATTTCTTAAATATACCCTACACACAAACATTTACTAATTGAAGTCCACTCTCCCCAGTCTACGTCCCTCCATCCAGCGATGGCTTCAGGCAGGGCACAGAGAACTCCCACGCCACCCTGGTGGACCTCAGGACAGGCATGCTGCTGGGACACACCTCTGAGATGCAGAGGGGACTCATAGTAGGTGAGGGAGTAGGCAGTTATTTTTAAGCTTTATTCAAGATTTATTCATTTTTAACCAGTGGTGAAAGTGTTTGTGTTTTATCTTGTTGTCTTTGTTTAGATCATTTATTTTTTTGTGGAGACAAACTGAGAGACAAAATAGCAGATGGTCACCATGGTTACTTTTAATTCTTTTACATTCCCTCACATCACAAAAAGCTGAATGATTGAAACATCATACTCAGCCATTTGGGACTTATGTTCAAATTACAGTGTTAAATTGGCTTAAAAACTAGCTTTGTACATTTGTAAACAGAAGAGGTTCGTCACCATGCTGAGAAGGCTAAAGCACCTGAGCCAAGAGTCAACCCCATCAACACAGGTGAGTGTGGTTGTGTGGGAATGGGAATTGGATACATGTGTTTTGTCCTTACATGTACAGTAAATCCCTTAAAGGTATACCAGGCAAACAACCTGTTTTTTTTTTCTTTTTAATAGACAAAGTAGACAAAAATAGTCTATAAATAAACAATATTTCACAACAATTTGACTGTCAAAGTTACTAAAACTGGTAAATTACCCACAATATGTTACCTGATGTGTCTTTAAGAATCATATTCAATACCTGCTTAAGCTGTAGAATATATCTACAATAAAGAGAACATCCAACCGCTGCATTGTCCTTGGAGAATGAGTATATTTGAAACAACCTTCAACCACAGACTCACTTGCTAGAAGTGTAGACCTACAGCTATGAGGAATTGACATGATTGATTTGTGTGCACAGCATCTCTTGAGGACAACCGCCGGCAGGGCACAGAACCGTCCCGTCGATTCTTGGTGGATCTGAGAACAGGCCTGCTGAAAGACCCAGTAGATGAGATGAGAAGGAGACCATCAGGCTGTAAGTGTGTGTGTGTGTGTGTGTGTGTGTGTGTGTGTGTGTGTGTGTGTGTGTGAGTGCATATGCGCTGTACCATAGTGTGGTTTTAGATGAAGGTTGATCAATGCCTAGCCTGGCCATGCCCATCCTCTTGGTCTATAATTCGCTTCGTACAAGGGTCTGGAATCTCAGCTATTGACAAATAATTGCAAGCTGGAGGCGTGAACTGTGAAGTTTGAAATAATTGAATCTGACTTCATCCAGTTTCTAACGTTTGGCCGTCACATGGCCTGCTTGGCTGTGAAGTAAGCAATGCTACAACAGCAGAAACTCAATATAATCTCTCGTAAACTCCCGCCTCGTACTCGCTGATTGACACGGGGTCAAATTGGTCGCTGCGAATGATTCCAATTGCCCAAATCCTAGACGGAAACGTGTAGGGAGAGGATGATTGAGTGGAAGTACGTAGGAAGGCTAGGCCAGGCTAATCAATGCCTATACGTGGGTTGTTTTCCACTGACATCTCATGTTGCTGGTCTGGCTATTATAGTGTCTGCTGTATATGAGTATCAGGGAATTGTTATATTGTACGTCACAGTGATCATGTGGTGATCCTTATTTTATTTGTCCACCCGCAGTCTACGTCCCTCCATCCAGCGATGGCTTCAGGCAGGGCACAGAGAACTCCCACGCCACCCTGGTGGACCTCAGAACAGGCATGCTGCTGGGACACACCTCTGAGATGCAGAGGGGACTCATAGCAGGTGAGGGGCTGAGATCCAAATAGCCTGAAACTAGCAGTTAGCTTTGGTTCCTGATTAATTGCCTGAAACGTCCACACCTCTGAGATGCAGAGGGGATGTGTAGCAGGTGAGGGAGGATCAAATAATAAGTTTAGTTGATTTAGTGATTTTTAAGCAGACTGAAAGTGTTTGAATGTATTATAAAAGTGTGTTTTTTATCTTGCTTAATTTAGTTTGTTTGTGGAGACAATTTAGCAGGAGGAAGTAATCTTTTTTCAAGTTTTCAAGGTTGAGTTAATTTAAAGATTTTTAATCTTGCTGCAGTGTTTGTGTTTTATCTTGCCATGTTCATTTAGTTTGTTTGCGGAGACAAACAGAGGGACAAAATAGAATCTCCATGGTAGCCTACACCATGGCAACATCCTTAGTGGTTCTAGATCAATACAACATTGATAAACTCAAACGTTTAATGAAATCAGGGAATTTGTCATTGTAGCTGTTCACACCAGGACTGAGAATTAAATTTCTTTACTTTTAATGCATTGGGGATTAATGGTTAAATAATAGTGTTTACACTGGTTTAATAAGTAAATTTGTACATTTGTAAACAGAAGAGGTTCGTCATCATGCTGAGAAGCCTAGAGTACCTGAGCCAAGAGTCAACCCCATCAACACCGGTGAGTGTGTTTGTGTGTAGGTGTGTTAACAGGAGTTGAGGAAATGGGACATAGTGTTTCTGACAAATGCTAATGCATTTTTTATTACTTTCACTGTGTTCTTCAATAGAATAGGCCTATTATATACCGCCAGAGCTGCTCTTACAGTTACTTATTAATAAATAGCAATAATAAACAGAAATAGCTACAATTCTTTACATTGCCACCAATTTATGTGGATTTACTTGCAAACCAAAGAATAAGCAATGAGTAACAAACTTTTTTTCGGTTTTGTGTGTGTACACAGCATCTCTTGAGGACAACCGCCGGCAGGGCACAGAACCGTCCCGTCGATTCTTGGTGGATGTGAGAACAGGCCTGCTGAAAGACCCAGTCGATGAGATGAGAAGGAGACCATCAGGCTGTAAGTGTGTACAGTACTGTATGTGTGTGTGTGTGTGTGTGTGTGTGTGTGTGTGTGTGTGTGTGTGTGTGTGTGTGTGTGTGTGTGTGTGTGCGCGCATGCGCATGTCCACAGTGTTCGCTTGGAGGCTTTTAAGGGTTGATTAATGCCTACATACATGGGTTGTTTTCCACTGACATCTTATATTTCTGGTCTGGCTATTACAGTGCCTACTGTATTTCAGTATGGGGAAATGATCATACTATTATATTATACTGCAGTGTGTGTACAATACCCCACATTGATCATGTGATCCTTGTTCTTTGTCCACCTGCAGTCTACGTCCCTCCATTCAGCGATGGCTTCAGGCAGGGCACAGAGAACTCCCACGCCACCCTGGTGGACCTCAGGACAGGCATGCTGCTGGGCCACACCTCTGAGATGCAGAGGGGACGCATAGCAGGTGAGGGGCTCAGATCCAAATCGCCTGAAACTAGCAGTTAGCTTTGGTTCCTGATTAATTGCCTTATACATATACTATAAAGCATCAGTAAGTGACCAAGGGTCAATTTCCCAAGAGCATAGTTGCTAACTAATTTAGCAAGTTTGTTGGTTGCGATGCAATTTCCCATTGCCAACAAAGTAAGTTGCTTACTTGTTAGCAACTAGCCTATGCTTTTGGAAAATTGACGCCACTTCCTTATCAAATGTGTGGTCAATTGTAATACCATATATTAAACCTGTTGCTCTCTTTTGTACGTATGTAGCACAGACTAAACCTCTTGAGTTCAAGCACGGCATTGAGTATTCCCACTCTAAAGATGACATGCAAAATGAAATCATGAAGCCAGTTGATGAGACTGCAAATGGTGAGAAAGAGTGAAGATATTCTTCAAAAATGTTTCAATATCCACATATATTTTTATTGCACAACTGTAGTAATTATCTTCAGACAGAATAATGTATGTATATTTCTTCCAAAGTAATTGTCAACTTGAGTAGAATTGAAGAAAGATTACTTATAAAATAGCAGTTGCATCTTGGCCATGCATTTACATTCTTAGTGTAAATAATACCGAATTGATCTTTCTAACGAGCCCTTTCTTCACCCAGAGGAGTTCAGCCATGGTATTGAGTACTCCCATTTCAAAATGACCAATGACATCAAGGGATCACCCGTGAAGACAGACACAGGTGAGTTTTGTGTGTGGATGTACCTTATGAGATGTGATACTCTGTACCTGTATATGGAGATGTGACTTTTAATTGGACTCAATGATCTTGTCTTTCTGCTGAAGCTGTCTGGTTGAAGGAGACCCTGCCAGTGGGTGTGACATGCTCAGGTGAAATCATTGATGGTAGATGTTACCAGTTCAACCCAACACCACTGACTTTCAGTGAAGCAGAGGTGAGTGTCTTTTCAAAAATGATTAAAAAATTTTCTCTCTGTAGACAAAAAACTTTAATAATATAAATTCATTTTAAAAGTCACTGGGCTTAATTGTACTGAATGTTTTCATTGCTGCCTGCAGTCTTTCTGTCAAGATCTCTATGCAAACGGCCATCTTGCTGCAGTGACCAGTGCTGACCTACACTCACGCCTCGTCTCCATGGTGACAGTCGCCAGTAATGGCCCTGCCATGACCTGGGTGGGAGGAGTCAAAAAGGTTCATATCCTCCTACATCGTTCTCAATTATCAATCACTAATCGCAATCGGTTTGGCAATCTTATTCTCTAATGCTGACTCTGTATGTGTATGTGTCTGTGTGTGTGTTTAGGCTCAGCAGTATGAGTGGCTGGATGGCTCCGCTTGGGGCTACACTGACTGGATGCCTGGCCATCCCAACCAGCAGAGAGGCAGGGCCTCATGTGTGGAGATGTTCAGAATGGGTGAGACACAATCAGCACTTCTCACCTCCTCCCATTTCCAGATAGCAACAATTCAATTCAATCAAATTCAATTTTATTTGTAGAGCGCACAAATACAGTGCATTGTCTTGCGGCACTTTACAGACAGTACGGGAAGCATCCATGAGTAACAGGGGCAAGGAAAAACTTAGCCTGACATAGCCCGCCCATAATACGAATGTTCATCCGTATCCATGGTCTGGGAACGGTCCTTTGGGGCGTGTTTACATCGGTAGAGAGTCTACCGGCCAATAAGCGAAGCTGATTAGACGAGCTTTCCAATCGTTTCAAACCAGGAGTGAATGCCCTCCCCTCCGCAGTATAATCGCGTCAGGTTAAAGAACCTCCAGACCATGAATACGGATGAACAGCAGTATTATGGTCGGGCTATGTCAGGCTAGGAAAAACTCCCTTCGCTTTACTAATAATTCATTTTTACAAGAGCACATGTGCCAGTGTACAGATACAGTATACTAAGCAGGCCTACTATAGTTAATATACTTAAAAAAAGATAACTTGCACACACTGGTGCTTACAGTTATAGGTACAGTATAACTGACTGTAATCAAGCTTAGGTCTTATAGCTTTCATTAAACTATTATTGACTGCTTGTTTAAACAATTTAATGACCTTTAATTCCATCCTCCTCTCCCCTTCTATCTTTCTCCCTCTCTCTATTCCTCCCCCAGAGACGAGCTGGTGGACATCTGTGGACTGCAACCTGAAGAGGGCTTCCATCTGCTCCTTCCCCATAGCCGCATGAAGTCACCCATAACTCAGTGCTTTAGATCAAATTATGTAATAATTCTCATCAATGCTATGCTACTAAAATAAAAATATATAACCTTACAAAGGCTCCAGTACTGAGATTGAGTGGGCCATATAATGTATGTTTATTCATGTGGGTGATATTCTCCCTGGTGCTTTAGTCCAGAAAAGTGCGTAGTGCAGGCTTAAACACATGGAGCTAAGCACTTTTTTGGACTTCAGCACCTGGGAGAATACCCTACACTATAGAGCAATACCAACAAGGCCAAAGTACTTACAGTAGCCTAATACTAGTGCTGTCAATTTAAATGGAGTGTCTAAACAGAAGACAGATAACATTTTGGGAAAGGAAGTAAAGCTAGCATAATATTTTTTTTTCCCTGATTCAAACCTTTTCTCTTCATTATCAACATAGGTAGCCAGGCTTTCGCAAACTAGTCCCCATGTCTGCCCTTACAGACTCACAGACTTAACTTGCATTCAGACTTAAAGAGAACAAAATGGAAACACCGCATAAGATGGTAAATAAAGTTATTTACCATCTTACCAGGAGTTACATATAAGGGTAAAAGCGTTTTGGTCTAAGAGCGGCCATTTTCCTAGTCTTGCAGCCCTGATTTTAGCTTTAGCTTAGCACAAGCACTGGAAGTAAGCAGTTAATAGTTTAGTGCAGTTAACTCATTGACTGCCAGCCGTTTTCAGAATAGAGAGTTCCATACTGCCAGAGGTTTTGGGGAATTTTGACTGTTTTTTAAAGAGCCACAGAATATTATGTGTTACGACTACATAAACAATGAAACTACCACAAGAAAGAGCAGACTCTCTTCTTTCACCAGAAAAAAAGTTCGTTTCTACCCCTTTCCATTGCTTAGAAATCAGCAGGCGAACATAAGCTACTTTCTCCAAACACACCCGTTTTTTATCAAAAAAGGGAGAAAATTAGCGTTTTGTTTGACAACGTTAGTGTCTTGGATGCGCGTTTTTTCGGTCTATTAGCACGTCAAACATCGGGAAAATGTCTTCCTTTGATAAGACCACAAAAACAACAATAACAGGGGGCTTTTGGTAATAAAATAGACATTGTTGTAACAAGGTAAATATATGCTATTTACAGGCTGTGACAGCGAAATCTCAGTGATCAACAACTGGCTCGCAAATTCTTACCTGACCCGGAACTGTGAGCTAGCTGGGCACTGAAACAAGTCACAACTGCTATTTCCGTTTGCCCAAGGTTGATCTCCTTCATCTCCCACGATCGGAACACTACTCGAACTACTATGGCAGTGACACATACTCTGATCGAGTGTGAACTGCCTAAATTTCTCCGATTTACGTCTGCACTTTGCTAGCGGCATATTTAGCCATGTCATTAGCTTTCTCTACTTCTCCCTTGGCCATACCTATGAATCTATGCTCATCTCACATCCAAAGTGACACACTGCCACCCTCAGGATCAATTTGGAACAACAATTTTCGACGGAGAATTCTGATATTTACAGACAAGGGTCCCTAGGTCTTTATGCAGCCCTCCCCATTAAAAAACGCAGTTGACGTCTAAAGACGTCATTGGCAGTGAACGGCAGTATTTCAGTTGACGTCTAAAGACGTCATTGGCAGTCAATGAGTTAACTGAAGAATTTATCAGCAAAATGGGCACTCACAGTTTATTCAAAAGCTTTAGTTAAAGGGGACATAGAATGGATTACTTCAGTACTGTACAATCTTATCTGATGTTAAAATACAATATATTCAATTTATTTTTTCAAAAATAAGTCATATACAAGTCTAATAAACACCTCGTATTTAAGATGTGTATTGAAATGGCTTTTTTGCCTAAACAACGCCCAGCTCTGGCCACCTCAATTGAACTGCAATGGCTTTGTGCTGTTTGACATCACTTGTAGGCTTTATTCTAAATCGCTCATATTGTAGTGATTATTTCAAAATGTAAGATTTCCATATGAAAGAGGGCAGAGCCATGCCTTATGTTCATGACAGCTCTGACCATGCACAACCTCATCTAACCTTCATCTAAGCCAATGATCTATGCCTCTTCTTTTCTCAGAATGTGTTGACCGTACCTCAGGGGGCTCAGGGGCACTAATGCCCTTTAAAAAAAGCTCTGGCAAAAATGTCCTTTCACTCTACCAATGGCAGAATTGGTTGTATTGTTAGATAGTACAACATACATAAACACAAGAGTATAATTTTAATACAGGATCAAATTGGAAAACTAGAAAAGCAAAGACAAAAGTCAAAAAAGAAAGGGGGACATAAAAGTAAAAATCTTCAAACTGAGTCTTATCAAAGTATGAAATCTCTATGTAAAATCAGTAGTATCTTATCAGTTTCATTCACACAGGAACATTTAAAGAAAGTAATACTGAGCATTAGTAACACACACACACAATTTTAGGAACCAAACCTCAGGCAGCTATACTAAGGATATTTCCTCTTTCTAAAATGCAGTATCTTATGACCTGTCATTCTCAATAGCCTATGTGTGTATGCAGAGAAGGAGGAGGGAAATGCATGTTTCTTAGAGACTCGAAGCTGAATGATATTTGAGTTGATTCAACATTGGTCTCCATTTGTTACGATAATTAACCGTTTCTTCACTGGCTGATGGTCTGCTGGTTATTGTTTCCTTAGCACTGTTTTACTTGTCTGTTAAGGAAGATACAGACAGTCATGACGGGTTTAGAGACATCTCTACATTCTAAAGCAACATGATGCAAGAACTGATATTATTGCTAGTGTTAGTAATAAAGCAGGCATCATCAAAAGTTGGACTCCTGATTGGATCCTGTCCCAATTGATTGTTCTGTGTGGACCCGTGGCTAGCCATAAAATCACGAAATTAAGTCATTTTCATGGAACATTATTTCAGAAGGCATTAACAGCAGGTAATGCTACTCCAGTAGGCCTCCTATACGGCAATAGCCTCACTATGTTGAGCAAATTAAATCGTTAGTTTACCCAGTTTTCATGGCATGGCAACCCCGATTTTAGCTTTTTTTAACTTTAGCCAAGCATAAGTGCTGGAATGTAATGTAGCCAAAGACTTGCTATCTGGCTACTTTACATTCCAGCATCTATGATTTGATTTAAACTAAAATTGAGGTTGCCAATTTCACAAAAAAGAGGCGTACCCCTTTTGAAAACATAGCTTAGCTTTGGTATTACACAAGATGCTATAAGCAACATGTTTCAACATTCTATGAGGACATTTTTAAAAATAACCTCTTCAGTGCTTAATTAACTGGCATGACATACCTCATGGGCAGGGAAAAGAAAATTAAATTTTGAATTTCAGAATCCATAATTCAGCATTTTAGTTTTTCTGTTCATACTTTACTAGCCATGTTACAATACACTCTCATTACATTTACTATAGCCCGTCATGTGCCCGTTTGCATAGCTCAAATTTCTTATTTTTCAATTTAAAAACAATGCTTGTGATTAATTAATTTTCATCTCAACCAAAATGGACTCTCAGTTACCGGTGTATCCTTACATCACTAGTATTTACTCAAATTACTACCATAGCCTACTGTGTGTGTGTGTGTGTGTGTGTGTGTGTGTGTGTGTGTGTGTGTGTGTGTGTGTGTGGTGTCAGGTTGGGGGTGGCAAAGGGGGGTCATGAGGATGGGGGGATTTGTTATTTAAGAGTTGAGAACCAATGACCTAGAGAAATACTGTAGCCTATCTGTGGGGTTTTTCCCTTATGAAGTAGAAATAGCCACCAACAAACCCCGCAGCAACTCCAAGACCAAGAAAACCTCCCAATACACTGAGAATAGAAGCCTAAAATTTCCTATATAAGAGAGGTGAATTGAAATGTTGATTGAATGTACAATATACATGTAGTTGAAAGGGAAGTTCACAAGACAGGAGATAATCGTCAAAACTTTGGTGTCAATGATTCTATTTCATCCTAGACACTCCAGAAAAGGGGCTAAACATGCTAAAAAGTGACTTTCCCCTTCAAGTATCATTAAATGTATTACAGTAAATGAGCAGTTCTGTAACAAATCTTATACCACACAACGTTGTAGATTGAAATTACCTGAACCTGAGGAGAAACAGTCACTGACTTGGTAAGTCACACTTTTATCGCTAACTTGGTTATTCACCACACAGGTGTAGACTGAGTCATGGTCCTTCTCCCTACTGATCTGTGGTCCAGTCTGACCCTTCATCTCTGCCTGTATTCCAGGTCCAGACCAGCTGTAATTCAGTGAGTCACCCTTTGCCCCACAGTGTAGTGTTGCCATAGAAGCATTGCTGTTACAGGTGATCTTTGCCTCAGTAACTGGGTCTAGAACAAACATATATTACATAATGAATGAAAATGCATTTTAAATGGGGCGGTTGAATACAATCATTATGAAATCAGATTATAAGTGCACCAACAACATTATTATGTGTAACAATGAACCAAAGACTGACATGACCAACTTCCCGTACAACCCAAACCCAACTTCCCAACAACCAAACTGGCTGCTAAACATAATGACCAAACTCCAGTACTAGACAAAATACAAGTTCATTTGGGCATGTAAATTATAGGACCAACAACCAAACTGGCTGCACAACCATCAACTACAGGCAAAGTTAATATACTGAGTGCTGAGAGAAAAGATTTCAGTGACAACCATATTTTGCGGTAGGCTAGTTTAAGTTCATAAGATTGCTGTTTCAAAAGAGAGTTCCAGTTAAAGTACTGTTCCAATGATCTAAAGTCTAGTTTAATAAATTAGTAACTAAAGTAAAGAAAAGTAAACAGTATCTTTGTTTTGATCTTGATACTAAACCAGGTGCCATATTCCCCTTTAAAACCCCATGCACACCACATGGTGTTGTCACGACCGTTAGGCCCCTGCTGGAAGTTTGAACCCCAATGCAGGCTCAGGAACAGAGGTGGAGTGAAATCAGAAAATTTAATTAGAAAAAAACAGGAGTTTCAGCAGCTGAAACTTGCAATGCATAAAGTCCATGAAAAAGTAGCAGGGAAAAAGACAATGAAAACAAAACTGAAGAGCTTAGTGAATCGCACAAAAAATCTCCTTACAAACAAAAAACTTCACTTCAAAGAAGTCAGGTCAACAAAGCTAGACAAAGTCTAGACAAACCAAGGAACAACCGGCACAAGAGACTTACATGAGACGACGATTCAGCAACAAATGGAACAGGACACGGGGGTTACAGAAATAGGCAGAGCAATTACACAATAAATGACAGGTGCACAGGACAATTGCAATTAACAGGAAGCTAGAGTAAGACAAGGACAAAACATGGAGTGGACAACAGGGGAACAGAGCACACCAGAAACACTAGTAACAGAGAATACACAGAACACAAGAACCGGAACACAGGATCCAGGACTGGATCCTGACAGGTGTACTGCAGTTAATAATGACATCTATAGCCCTAAGGGAGACATTTGCATGGGAAACCACTGGGCACTAAGAGGTCTACACCTGACACACCCTATATCCAGGGCCGGATTAATGTATGGTTTTTATGGGCGGGGGCCCAGGGTCCATCAATTTCAAGGGGTCCTTTCTGCCCCAGCATTACTTAAGACGAAAATTAATATTGAACAATTATTTATTCTCCTAAAGTTGTCTGAAATATGAGCATAAAGGAACACGTGAATATGAGAATGCAACCTCAGCATGGGACATCAGATAAGATGTGTCTTCCCATCTGAGGGAGTTCCCCCTCCCAAATGAGTTGGTTTGGTCCGATCGTCTTTTTGGAGCGGTAGAATCAAATAGTCACGGAGCTCTTCAATCTGGCATGATAGGCTCACGAATTCGAGGTCATTCAAAACATAGGCTACATCATATGATTGACAATGGATTCAACTAAAATATGTTTAGGCTAAGCCTAATCATATGCCATATTAAGTTTGGCTTGTAAATATAGATTTGCGTGATGATGCTTTTGAGGTTTGATCATTGGCGCACAGCTCTCTCCACTCGCTCACACACTGCTCAAGTTGAATTTGGACTTTGACACTGACAGAATACAGAATAGGCCCATATCCAAAGCCTATAATCAGAAAATAAATCTGCGCGGTGCGTACACTCGGACATGCTTAAACACAGCCTAAAGAAGGATGTTCGGAAAGTTCTGTTATAGAGATAGCCTATACTGTATATGCAACAGCTACAATTATACAATTATGCAGGACTTAAATCCAACTGCAACGACCAATTTGTCAAATGAGAATGTAAGAATTAAAAACATTATCATGTAGGTTCGAGGGATTCTTTCCCAATAATTTATTTTAAGTAGCCTAAGTTAATAGCGCAATCCCGCGCTATTTCAGACAGAGAGTGATTTCAAAGACAAAAACAAAGCTCCCATACTTCATTCTATTTATTAGCTACCAATCTGATTGGAGGTTTCACCTCTAATGTTGGTCAATGATATTTTTTTCTGGATGCTGGTAGACGTCGCGCACACATGACATGAGATCCACAACGCACCTCCTGCCGCCTTTCATTGTCAACCCATCGGTCCTATATTGACTTGCCTGAAATAACGGTGAAATACCAGTCAAGACCACAAAAATGTATTGTATACCATATAGTGTGCGTGATCGTTCTCACACACAGTGCACCCATGCACGATCCGCACGAGGCCATAGCTCAAAATCTCCTTGCGTTTTGCTTTACATATCGGTCTGCTCACTTATCCGCCTATTTGCGAACCCACCCGCTTTAAACGAAAATGAAAGCGTTCCAGGAGCAGTTTGTGGTTCATTCTGTCACCGTGAAACGATTCGGAAGAGACAGTCATTCTTAATAATTTCACCAAGCATTACAATTATATGTCAACAAGGGAATAATTGTGATTGCCTTCTTAAAACATTTTTTCTAGGCTACTGGTTGGAGGAGCTTTTGGAAAGCCACTTCTCACAACAATGGGAAATAGGTCTCTAGCTATTGGGAGTAGGCCTATACACTTTTTTAAAACGGTATAAATGGTAATGCAAAATTATAAACCATATAGGCCAACTTAGACTACCCTATATAATGGATATCTGCTGCTTACAATAGTTTTCTTGGGTTTTCTCAAGTGCTCACAAGAAAATGACAAAATAGAATCTCTCTTAGGTGTCATATTTATTGGCCTTGAAATTTCAATATTAAAAATACGCATATACTCAGGGTTCGAGTTAGGTGGGAGCCAGTGGGAGCTGAGCTCCCATAGAGAGAGGTCTGGCTCTCATGAAAGCAACAAACTCAAACATCTGTGGGGGCTCTGACAATACAATAGTATAATATTTTACTGACAAATAAAGTTATCATAAGCGGGGATCAAACCGAGCTATGGGAGGTGGAACCTTTTTATGGAGTTGCGAGCGCGCTAAGCGCTTGTTACAGGGGTGTTTTTGATCATCTTTTCTTTTTGTGTTATTGCCTTATTGGCATGCTGTTATTATGTTCTCTGATGATAAAGGGGCACGGTATGCTTGCGCAGTTGCAATGTATAGGTTGTAAACATAAATCAATGTCTTAATTGATTGTAAACCATGATTTGGTTGTGACCAATAGTTACCGTGCGTAACAGTCGGGGTTTGCCTCTGACGCGAGAGGATCTAATGATGGTATGTTATATTGCCTAGTTTGTGGGCCTTGCCCCTGATTATTTTCAGTTTGATCAGTGTTTTGTTTGTTTAGTTTGTTTGTTAATTTGTTATGTTATGCACCCCGCCGGTGGCATAATATAAAATAAAAGAAAGACGTCTGCATTATTCCGTTTCCATGCCTTGAGTCTACCACTCGCCGGACACACTCCGTTACAATGCCACTGAAAATGTGGCCGCTTGCTTGTTTCGGTTTCAGCCTACTTCAATAAAGCCAAACATAGGCCTACTGTAGCTCCAGATAGTAAGATAATGCGCGGCTCTCCCTAGGTCAACCTCTCTCCTAGATATTGCTTTAACCAGGCTATTCCGATCATGCTGCGCATGATGTAAACTTAATTGAGGATTTCGCGCAAGTAGCATATTCACCGAAATTAATAAGTGCCAGTTCACCGTTATGCATAACATTCAGCCAGAGGTCCGGGAGAGAGAGATAGAGAGAGACATTGTCAACTTCTCACATTGTAAGGTCAGTGCTTGCTTCCCATTACATTCAAAAGTCCGCAAAGCCTTTACCGAACTCATGCGCAGTTGCGCAGACTGGAGAACGAAAAAAAAAAAAAAAAACATCCCATACCCCCCCCCCCCCCCCCCCCCCCCCTATCAAGCTATGGGGGGCCCATCGAAAAAATGTGCCCAGGGTCCTTTGACATGTTAATCCGGCCCTGCCTATATCATTCACAGGTGTAGTTTATAGGAGATGGAACCACACAGTACATTAATATTTATATGAGGAATATCTATATCATTTATATACATTTTCAACATGTCATGACTGCATAATTAAACAAAGAAATTAGTAGAATGCCATTCTGTATCATGTAGCATGTAGTGCATTACTACTCAAACTATACTGAGCCAATAATGTTCATTAGACTGACTGCATCTCATTTACAATCACAGGATTTACATGCATAATTCTTTAAGAATAATAAATATGGGTGAATACTGCACTTACCAAATACTTCAACTGTGCAACTTATGCCCTTTAAGCTTCCTTGAATAATCACTTCTGCTTCATAATTACCACCATCGGCTTTGGTTAGTTTTTGAATGGTAACATCACCTGTTTTTTTATTCAATACTGTCCGCCCCTTGAAAGTTAAATATTCAATGGGTTCTGTAAACGTTTCGGCCCACTCCACCACCTTGTTTCCTTTATGCTTCCATAGAACGTCCTCTATCTGCCCTCGTGACTGGATCTTTAATGTTACCTCTCCATTAGTGGGAGCAGGGATCTTTTGAGGATACACCAGGATCTTTGAGGATACACCTTGAAAGAAAGAAAGTTGACTAATGTATTATTTCTTAGTCAGTGTTATGAGAGTAACTACAAAGAGACAAACAGCTAAATGTGTTTGACTTCTTTATGAAATCATTAACCAACTGATATTTTCAATTTATATTAATAATGGTGTAAAAATACTAACTAGTGCACTGAAAGAGTGCAGACCTCCCTGCCAAGGCAATATGGTCACTGGCGTCCCCTAGAGTTCCGGATGGACATGATATCTGCCGGTAATGAGGAATCCTCTAAAAACATCATCACCACCAACATTTGACAGGTTCTTCCTTGTACAAAGATATACACCTCTGTGCATCATTCAGTTCTGTCAGTACTTGTCTGCCGTCTTACCTCAACCACTCACATCAAAACCATTCTGTGACAAGACACTGCATCCCATGATGCAATGCAATTTTAATTTCTCAATGTAACGACACGTCACACAATGTCAGTACCTGTGACATAGTTTCCACAATGATCGATTTAACAGAAGATCTCTTTCAAATATAACTTTTACAATTGTGTTTGGTACATTTGTAAGAGATGAGCTACATCATGTCTTAAAAAATCCTGCTGCTGTTTTCTACTGTCTCCTGATTGGTTTGCCTATTCCATTTTTATTCTGAAATCCGTTATAACAAATGACTCAGAAATGAAAATGGACTTGTCTCCTTGGAGCATACACAGATGCTTCCACCTGGATTTGTAAAGGCTAGGGTAGTCCACATTACCTTTGAGAAATCTGATGGACAATACTTAACGCTTACTGGATCACAGACAACATACTACAATACAGCAACAATTTTCCAGCCATCATTTTCAGGTAATAAGAGGGAAAGCATGTGAATCATGGGAAG
>JAODXP020003861.1:0-15000 GCA_027497455.2 Sardinella longiceps
ACACACACACACACACACACACACACACACACACACACACACACACACACACACACACACACACAGGAGCTACTTAAAATCCCTTTCATTTGAAAGATTAAAAACAAGAGAGCAAGAGATCAGTTAATCGTACTGCAATCTCAGGTCCTTGATCAGCGGGACACTTTGACACAGGTGTGCTGGGTGTTGTGTAGGTGTCCAGGTGTCTATTCAGGGGTGTTGGGTGTTGTGTAGGTCTGCAGGTGTGTATTCAGGTGTGCTGGGTGTTGTGTAGGTGTGTGTTGTGTCCAGGTGTGTGTTCAGGTGTGCTGGGTGTTGTGTAGGTGTGTGTAGGTGTCCAGGTGTGTGTTCAGGTGTCCTGGGTGTTGTTCCTCTTGCTGTGGTGTTTGCGGTGTGCTTTGCTCTTCAGCTGCATGGCTGAGCTGCTCTTAAGTGTGTCCCTCTTGCCCCCCTGTAGTTCCACGGCCCCAGGCTTCCACTGCAGCAGCTGCCCGTCCTCCCCCCCTGTCAGCAGAGCGCCCCCTTCAGCCTCCCACTGGAAGCACCGCACCGTGGCCGAGTGCCCGCCAATCAGAGAGCTCACTGCCCGTAGGCCACTCCCACTGCACTCCAGTAGGTGGAGTTCTCCCTTACTAGTCCCGCCCACCACCAGCAGCTCATTGGCCCCTCCAGCCAAGCCCCGCCCACAAAGTAATCCAGGGCGTGTCCGTCGGGGAGCGTGATGAGTGAGCGGGCGTCGGTGGCGCTCAGGAGGGTCAGAGGGTCGTCTGAGTCGGGGCATCGCACGTCCCACAGGTACAGACCCTCATCATGCGTCAGGCACAGCAGCTGCTCGCCATCAACACCTGTCAATCAAGCACACACATCAATCAATCAGTCAGGATGTCACATGCATCACCTGTCAATCACACAACGACACTGTGTTCTATAACATATGCAGGGCTGATAGTGAAAAAAATATCCCAAGCCTGAACTTTCTTCCATCACAGGCAGGTGGGTACGGGTGGGGGTGTTACAATATTGTATCGCACTTTTAGAACACTATGTGGTTATGCCCAAGTTCCATATCTTCAGCTAGTAGGCAGTGATGGCATTTAACATGACATCAGAACATGTCATTTATCGATCCTCATCACTTCTACGAAGGTACAATGAGAAGAAAATGTTCAAATTTTATTTCAATCCTTCTGTAATCCCACCTCTTTATATTTCAAGGCAAGCAGTTTTTTCCCCCACAGTCATGTTGGTACACCTGAAATCAGGCATGGCGCCTGAATACTATCAGGCCTGCGTATGTGTACCGGTATGTGAGTGTGTGCATTATGTGCTTGTGTCTACAGTATGTGTGTGTGTGTGTGTGTGTGCTGAAAGAGACAGTAAGTTTTGATATATGTGCGTGTGTATGTGTGGTTGTTTGTATCTCAGACCCTCCAGGATTTTGCAACGTTGCAATCGAGACAGTTCACGAAAATTCAGCCAATTTCCAATAATTCAATGCGGCCTTGCGATTTTCACCCATCAGTGCCACTTTTGCCCAACTTTCTGAGCGCTTCCTGCCCCATCATCGCCACCCCAGCAGCCCCTTCTACATCATCACTGAGCCCAGAGCCAGGCCCCAAGGCCAGGCCTGCTCTAAGCTTAGTCAGGGGTCTTTAATTAGAAATCTACAGGGTCTGCAGCGCTCTTTGTGCGCTTATTTCATTTCACTCTGCAAAGCAGCATGGTGACCATGGGCGATTTTCTCGCCTGCTTTCGGTATCCAATCACAGAATAAAAAGGGATTTGTACAGCCCTCGATTGCATTTTACATCATGAGGTGGCTCTGGTATTGGCTCCGAAGTACTGTATGTACAGACGGTATGATAGACATTCGTAGCTTCCAATAAACGGCTCTGGACAATCGTAAACAATGCTTCCGCTGCAGAAATGCAATAGGTAGGTCTCTTGTGATTTTTAGTTTGGCATTCACCAGGCTAGGGTTGGACAGGAACACATCAACTGTTCAAATTACATGAAAATCATTACATTGAATAATTTTTGCTACTTACTACTTAATGTGTAAGCCTTTGCATTATCTACATCAGGCTTGTCTAGCACTTGTACAACTTGAGAACCCACAAGCACACTCTGTCATTATCATGGACAATAGAGCAACATCTACTGCATTTGTAAATACGCTGCACAGTACGTCTGATAATTCAGTAACCTATGGATAACAATAACCAGTTTAGTTTGAGTAAATATGGAAAATGAAATCCATGTTGTGAAAAAATATGAATAGAGATTGCCAAGATACGTCACCGAATGGTCATAAACGTCATCAACGGCGCCATCTTGACCCGGTGATAGCGGTCAGTTCACAGAATTATAGATATATCTATGGGTTAGTTAAGCTAGGTTCCGGGGGAAAACCCAGAATGCATTGCGGCTATCCATGGTGATGACAACACGTTAGCAATCTCTATAGGCTTACATTCAACTTTCGATTGACTGATGCAATAATGTCAATCGCATTTATGTGCAATAATAGCGTTCTATGAACTGCAATATCGTTTTATTTTGAATAAGTGTATTTTAATACATTAAACAGGTAGTCAGCTGTATTCTTTATGCATGGTGGCAAACTCTGACTCTCTCTGCCTCCTCACAGGTTTTATTGTCAAGACATTTCAGGACAAAATTATATTTTGTATCTTCTTCACGGTGTATGAACTGCTTCTATCAGCGTGCTGCTTGCCTTAACCGATGACTGATAATGCACAACATAATACATTTATGATGTCATTGATGATATATTGGCTCAGTTGAAAGTGTAAGATTTATCAA
The DNA here is from genome assembly GCA_027497455.2 of Sardinella longiceps. Taxonomy (NCBI): domain Eukaryota; kingdom Metazoa; phylum Chordata; class Actinopteri; order Clupeiformes; family Clupeidae; genus Sardinella; species Sardinella longiceps. The sequence goes on from JAODXP020003861.1 coordinate 2,827, forward strand.
TTGGAGTAGCAGCGTCCACTGTCAACAGCCACGACTGTCCAAAAATAAATGCTCTATAAAAATGAGTGAATCTCCTGTGTGCATGTGTGTGTGTGTGTGTGTGTGTGTGTGTGTGTGTGTGTGTCTGACCTGCCCAGCAGATACTCCCAGCTGAAGAGCCGCAGTTGCATGTGCTGATGAAGCTGTGTGTGTGTGTACTGTATGTATGTATGTGTGTGTGTGTGTGTACTGTATGTATGTATGTGTGTGTGTGTGTGTACTGTATGTATGTATGTATGTGTATGAGTGTGTGTGTGTGTGTGTGTGTGTATGTACAGTAATTTCCCGCATATAAGCCGCATTGTGTATTAGCCGCAGGACAGTGTTTTATGCAAGTTAAAAAACACAAAACCATATTAACACCATATTAACTGCCCCCCTGTTTTAACCTCATAGCAGAAGAAATTTTGCGAAATCAATGTATAAGCCGCGGCTAATAGTCGGGAAATTACGGTATGTGTGTGTGTGTGTGTGTGTGTGTGTCTGACCCACCCAGCAGATACTCCCAGCTGAAGAGCTGCAGTTGCATGTGCTGATGAAGCCGTGTGTGTGTGTGTGTACTGTATTTGTGTGTGTGTGTGTGTCTGACCTGCCCAGCAGATACTCCCAGTTGAAGAGCCGCAGTTGCATGTGCTGATGAAGCCGTGTGTGTGTGTGTATGTGTGTGTGTGTGTACTGTATGTATGTATGTGTGTGTGTGTGTGTGTGTGTACTGTATGTATGTATGTGTGTGTGTGTGTGTGTGTGTGTGTGTGTGTGTGTGTGTGTGTGTGAGAGAGAGTGTCTGACCTGCCCAGCAGATGCTCCCGGCGGAGGAGTCGCAGTTGCACGTGGTGATGAGTGCGTCGTCCTCGCCCCCCAGGCTCAGATCAAACACGTTCACCAGCCCATCAGTGCCTCCTGAGGCCAGCCGGTCCGCCATGCGGGGGTGGAAACGCACCGCTGTGATGTCATCACTGTGCGACTCAGAGTAGACCCCCAGCAACCCCGCCTGTTTGCCCTTGGCATTGCTGGAAGGGTCGACACTAAAGGGTAAATGCAGACAGCCAGTAATGGCGCTGAAATCTCACTGTTGTATAGGTTGCCTAGTAACAATGCTAAATGACCTGCTAGTATATACCTATAAATGATCTAAAACCTGCTAGTATATAATATAGGCCTACCTATAAATGATCTAAAACCATTTCTAAAACTCTAAAAATTCAATTGGGGGGAACCCCCAAAACTCCCCCTCTACTTTTGTTTTTATTCGGTCATGTAACTGTAACAGTATCTGTGAGATTCTGTGAGAACGTACTGTAAACATTTACCATCTAGTGCATACCTGGGCAAACTAAGGCCCGGGGGCCAGATGCGGCCCGCAGAGCTATTTAATGCGGCCCGTGGAGCCTTCCCAAAATAAAATAATTTCTCATTTAGTCATGGTGACTTAGATTATAGGCCTTATTTATCAAATGTGTTGTATTCATGAAATGCAAATTCACCCTTTTAAACCTGCATATTAACATGTCCTCTGAAGAAAGTAGGGCTACTGGCTTGAGACTTCCCAATCTACCGACATCAGTTGGTTAACTGTTAACACCTGGCCCGTTAGTCCAAATCTAAAAGCCAATGTGGCCCCTTGGCCAAAATAATTGCCCACCCCTGATCTAGTGTTTACCTGCTGGAAGCCATGCGTGCGTCCCAAAACACCAGGAAGGAATCCTCCCCGACCTGCTCAGTCCCGGCACACAGCACCACGTCATTGCTGCTCACGTCGAACGAGCAGAACGAGTGTCCATCCTCGCTCCGTAACACCCGCACCGCGTCCGAGCCTGGCTGACGCACGTCCCAACACCGCAGCGTTCCGTCGGCCGAGCCCGAGTACAGGAGGTCAGGAGAGGCGTGGGCAAACCGCACCCCGCACAGCGACCCCGTGTGACCTTTGAACTCCCCGTGCAGGCCAAGCGTCTCGCGGTGGTGCAGGCGCACAGAGCGGTTGGAGCAGCTCACTGCCACCAGGGCGGCGCCAGAGCCTGAGGGGCAGGGCTGGAGGGCCGCGTCCAAGATGTAGGTGGGTTCTTTGGGCTGCAGCCGCCGGGCGATGGCCAGGGTCTTGAATGTTTCCTCCAGTTTCTCCATTGGCAGAGATCACCTATTCCACTCTAGAACACAACCACAGAAAGCTCCTATTCCACTCTAGAACACAAACACAGAAAGCACCTATTCCACTCTAGAACACAAAACAGGCTGTATGGAGAGGCGCACGTCAGGAGAAGAGGACGACAACAAACAATCCTTCAATTTCAGGAATAAATAATTCCCAGAACACAACCATTATTAATCTAATTAATTTTATACATTAGATTAACTGAGTCTACTGGGACTCGCTGGACGAGCAGCTTCTGTACTGTATGTTTAACCAACAGGGTTCTGCTTCAACTAAGTTAAAAAACATGTTGCCTTTTAGCTAATCATTTGAGTTACACATGGCCTGGCAAGCACAATGACCTACATTATTATTGCAATGTGTAATGCTGACCAAATGACGATCAACTTAGGCTACCAATCTGACATCTACAGCCTGAAGTGGATCATAACCAAGATCATCCTAACACTGCCGATTTCCTACACAGCAAAATAATATTTTTGTATGTTCCTACTTATTGCTACGATTTACATTGTTTACAGTAGCCTAGCCTAGAAAAAATAGCTATTGCACTTACATTCTGGTGTCTTGTTTTCTAGTTGTCAGTTCTGCCATGCACGCATAGTCTGCGCAAACGCAGAAAACGTCGAGTGTGTAACGTGATTTGTGCTCCTCTGAAAATCAGGATTCATTTCGAGAGTTCCGTGCTGTCACTAAAAGGAAAAAAGTGCAGTGCCCGACGTGTCCACAAGGTGGGAGAGAATATTCATCAGTCTAGTTGAGTTTGTGATGTATGAGGTTAGTCAGTTATCACCCTGGAAAAATATTTTGACTTTAAAATGGTGAGATTTATCCTAATGTAGTTTTGTCTTTATGAGAATGATTGGAGAACGAGGCCCGTTCACGTGACCATAGCGGTTTTTTTTTTATTAAGAACAATTTCATGGTTTTTTTTTTTTGTTTTAAAGAAAACAATATAAGACAGGGCCTTTCCTGAGAGTTCTAACTCAGATGTTGCATAAACCCTTTTGGAGAGTAAGCAACTATAGGCCTATATTGTGATATGCAACATTTATTTCAACTTTTTTTTTTTTTTCTTCAGTTTTGAGTAGCCTACCTTTGGTATTTGTGTCTATTGTCAGACTTTTCTAAACCAATGTGGACTTTTGGGGATCCCTGTATACCAGGGGTGTCAAACATAAGCTAAGGCCCGGATGTGGCCCTTTACATCATTGTATGTGACTCACTTTGCAAAGAATTGTAGCTATGTGGACAATAGTTTTAGTGATGCAAAATATGGATTGTGTCACGGATCACGCGTACACAACACAATCCCGGCAACTCCCTATATGAGGTCATGAAACGTCTTACCAACAGTAAAAGAACACAACACTAAAAGTGGGGGATTATTAGGACTATGCTGGTGATGGTCAGAAACACAAGGAAATATGCATATTTCTATATATATATATATATATATATGTATGTATTACACCCAAGTTTTTGGCCGCATATGTTAACTTGGCATGGCGGCCTTGGTGTAAAATCTCAATGCAAATGTGGCCCTTGATAAAAATGAGTTTGACACCCCTGCTGTGAACAAATCATCTACAAATACAGTCACCTCACATTGTGTTAACACTGTTGTATAAGCTAGGCTATACTGTGGCTGCTCAGCCTTACGGCCCACTTGATCATAGCCTGGCTTTGCCTTCCTACAAACTTCACTCAATAAGCATCTCCCTCCCCCGCAGACCAAGGGGATGGCCAAGGCCAGGCTAACTTGAACACAGGCACACACTGGATGTCTGAATGCCTATCTGGCCGCTGCAGTTTGTGGTGGCACCGCACCATGTATGCCCATGTGGCATCACTGCTGAAGTCCTGTACTAATGCATATTAATACAGACAGTAAGAAGTTTCACTTTGGTTAATATGCATGTTTATTATACAGGGTGGGTAACGTTACATAGCCTAGTGTTCTACACTGTAAACTAACGTTAATTCTAAAACAGTCATTAGTCACACCAGAGAGGCTCTGGGATGCTGCTTGGCTGATATGGAGTCTGCATAAGAAACTTCCACCTGTGTAGACTTCACAGTGATCCACACAACTGCCATGACTTTCAAAACAATGTAGGCTAAATAAAGAAGCAGACATAACCTTACAGACAGACAGGAAGTGGTGATATGCATTGCTCAACCAATGATAATTTAATAAGATTTACATGCAATGTGTCTATGTACAACATATTGATCCCATAGTCCGGAAAAGCAGGGCGAGAGAGTAGGGATGTTGTCCCAGGACTGTCCGCAGTCAATCAGGACACTCACAGGGGGATTTGAGAATGTCAGTGGGAGTACAGTGCCCCCTTGTGGCCCTAGATAAATGATAGGCCTAGTCCTCTGTATGTTTGAGTATTTTGAGTCACCTTCATGGCTGAGAAGAGGTGAGTTTGGATGGAACATTAACGGCTCTCCGTCCCGTATGTGCCAAACACCTCTCTTTGGATCTGCAGAGACTCTGCCGACGGCTTGAGACTCAGTACCTGATGTAGTCCCTCCGCTCGCACACACACCTCCTGTAAAGACTTCATCACTGCGGCCACTTGTTTGACGCGTCCAGGAACTCCCTCGGACACATTTTTCATGATGTGATCTTGAAAAGCTTCCCGTTCGAGTCTCTTCGTGGTGTCAGTTCCATGCTCGTACATCTCCATCAACTTTCGCTCTGCCTTTAGAGCTCGCACGACATAGGGAACGATTTTCTTCGGGTAACTGCTGCGTTTCCTAGTAGTCTCGACTATCTTCTCATCCAGTATGTCATCCATTGTTAATCTCTCGCCATCCTCTTCTCCAGCCTGTTCACTTGAACCCCCATCAACGGTGATATTCTCTCGGACAGCGGTTTCAAATGTCGACATTAGTTCCTGCACAAGATCGTTCTTGACGTTTTCAGTAATCTCTTTTTGCCCATCGAGCACATTGTTAAACAGTTCTTTGTACTTTTTAAACTGGTAGTCTGACACTTGGTCAGTAGTTGCTACTTTTAGCGCCATGTTAATTTTTGAAATGTTTTACAGGAAACGCGAGCGCAGCGGAAATCGGTTGGTAACGCCTCCGACCTCTAGGCAATGAGAGTCATTACCGCCCCCATGTGGACTGGAGTGTAGTGCACTAGAGGGAGATGATGCCAGTGATCTGCGTGAGAAACCTAAGTATTGATATTTTTTGTTTTCTTTAGCAACTGAAGAAACTCTTTTTTTAACACAACATTTAGGACTCATACACAGGCAGCCTAGGACTCATAGGCTAAGGTTAAACATCAAATAAAAGGCATAAATGGGCAATGATGCACACAAATACACATAGACCTACTGTAGGCTAATAATCACATATTGCACCCAATTGCATCAAATCTATATTTTTCGTGCCTCCCCAATATCTCTAGGCTAAAATATTTCTCCTGCCACACTGATAAATAATGTATGTACAGTGAACAAGCCTATGGCAATATTTTAACAGCCCTACTGTATCTCAATCCATATCAGAGAGTGGCATGAAGTCATTCCTCTGGCACACAGTGCCCTGATCATCTGAGTATAGGCCTGGCCTTCTGTAGGAGAGGGGGAAGACTGATAGTGTGACACAGGGAAGAAAAGAGGAGAAAGTGAAAAGGGTGAGTGAAAAGAAGAAGAGGAATTCTGTGTGTGTGTGTGTGTGTGTGTGTGTGTGTGTGTGTGTGGTGGGGGATCAAGACACAAAGCGTCTCTATGGCCTGAGCAGATGGGAAGGAGGAGATATAGTTGGAGGAGTGTCGGGTGACGGGACAACTCTGCTCTGCTAAGGCATTGTGAGAAGAACAGACGCCACGTTTAGCTCCCTCCTCCATCTGGTCCACATATCCAATCAGATGGAGGGATGGATAGCAGTGTGAAAGAGAAGAGATGGAGAGATTGAAGTGTGAAAGAAGAGATGGAGAGATGGCAGTGTGAAAGAGAAGAGATGGAGTGATGGTAGTGTGAAAGAGAAGTGGAGCAAGAGGGACAGCAAGTAGAAAAGTACGTTCAGGGCAAGTAAACTTTCTTAGTGAAAGTGTGGTGGGCTTTCTGTATAGGCCTAGTTTTCACAGATTCCTATTCTGACTGATCAAGCAGTCATATGGATAGTCTAAAGGCTGTCTGGGAAGACAGTTTACAGTTTGCTACAGCAGAGAACATACACAACAGGCAAAGCAGACATAACATTTTATTTCATGTTTCAAATAATTTCAAAAATAGACATGACTGAGTGCTCAGCCTTCTCTGATAATAACCATTCTTTCTACATAGAATCAAAACCACAGGAACAAAACAATCATTAACAATTTTACACACAAACACATTCATTTCAGACCTACTGTACCTCTAACTCAGGCACTAATGTGGAAAGTACTGAACAGTACCTATATTTGGAGGAAGTACCTAACCAGTACCTATTTATGGAGAAAGTACCTAACCAGTACCTATTTATGGAGAAAGTACCTAACCAGTACCTATCTATGGAGGAAGTACCTACAGTAACATGTACTGTATCTCTGTACCGGAAGTATTTCTGCTTGGAAGTATGACAGATCCAACCCCTCAGGGTCTCCCCCGTCACCCTGGGGTGTGTGTGGATGCACTAATCAAAAACAGATAGACAGAATATACTGTATAGAATAGACTTCTGCTGTACTAAGACACTTTTAAATGCCCCCTGTCATGAGTACACACCTTATGTGTACTACAATGGACGCTTGATGAGTACAGACCTTTTGTGAACTATGATGGACACTTGGTGCTGTTCCAGGCATTTTAGTAGGATAATTAACTTATAATAGAGTTCATCAGTAGGGCATTCTTAATATACCACTAACTTGCTCAATGTTCCAGCAAGGTAAACAGAAGCTTCGGAGGGGGGATTTGGCTGGACATCACGGTGCAAAGGACCCAAGTGAAATGTACTCAGAACCGTTGCTTTAAGACGAGCAGTGACTTTAAGCAGTCAGTGGTGAAGATGAGAAATAAAGGCAGTGACTTTAAGCAGTCAGTGGTGAAGATGAGAAATACATTTGAAATGTCTGAAGCTCTCATTTGGCTTTAGGAGAACACTTAGGAGGAAATGATTATCAGACACAAACCACAGCTAAAAGGAGACGTAAATGCACACAGACACTGACACTCTCACACACACATACATTCAAGGAAGCTTAGTGGTCCAGGTAAGATTCTGAAATGCACACACACACACACACACTTTGATCAGTGTAATGTTGTAGAAATGTTGTATCAGGCAAATACTGTAGAAGGAGCCCATTATGACAAAGGTCATTTACAATGTCACAAGATCACTGACGCAGTTTAAGTTTGAACTCTGCACACTGGTTTCTCTGTGTGTGAGACACAGGTTACTAAAGCTGTTTAAAGAGGAACTACGCAACTATTTTAGCTTAATTTACTTCATTTAGCACAGTGTTTCTCAAACTTTTTCTGTCATTCCCCACTTTGGAAGGCAGAGAATTTTCACGCCCCACCTGGAAGGCTCAATTTGCGCACAACATCTCTGTGAGGAATACTTTGGGATTTTTGTCAATGTTAGAATTTTTAATGTTACTAATTCTCTCGAACCCCTTATCACAGCAACAATTTACTGTCATATGTGCATCTCTGACGATAGCTGTGAATTCGGGGGGCATGGTTGGGCCATTGGTCAATTGTAATGAGATGTCTCGCGCCCCCACCTGTCTTGTGTCTGCGCCCCACAGTTTGAGAAACACTCATTTAGCAGGTTAAGAGTCACTGCCATGGTCCTACAACACTTTTTGGGTCGTTTGATGACTGTTTCGCCTCGCTCTAGCTCCTCTAGGTCTTTGAGAGCTGTAGGGGGAGCTCTATCGGTAAAAAAGTGAACACAGACCGAGAAAACGAAGGCGCATAATGGCTTGTCCATGGGTCTTTTCCCCAAACGCATATATGCTAACTTGGTTGGTAATGGGCCATTGCATTGCAAACAACAAAGTTGTTAATTGGTTAGCAATGCTGTTCAGAGGCTTTTGAGAAAAGGACGCCTGCATGGAGGAACTCTGTGGTGAAAAATGTGAGCGTAAAGCTAGCGCAAACCAAAAATAAAAGCTGGTCTTGCATAGTTCCTCTTTAAGGACAAACTCAACACATCGAGTTCTCCACAGGTCACTAATGCCGTTTAAAGGTAAATTCATCACACTTGAGTTCTGTGTGTGTGATACACAGGTGACTAACAGCGTTTACACACAACACACTGACACAGGTTACTAACGCTGTTTAAAGGCGAACTTCACACAGATTTCTCCATGCATGTGACTGAATGTGTGTGAAAAGTGACTGAAATGCTGCTGCACTGTTTTAACACAGTGATCTAAATGGCCGCTAATGTTAGCCATTAGCAATAGATTGATCGTCTCATCTCTGTTTAACACTGCATGGACTAAGAGTGAATCTTTCACACTGAATTGATTAGGACATGGGTTTCACACTGAATAGATTAGGACATGGGTTTTAACACTGGACTAAGAGTGAATCTTTCACACTGAATTGATCAAGACCACAGTGTTGATGGGTTTTAACACTGGACTGATATGGATGACTGATTAGTAAGTCCAGACAGGAGACTGGATCATTCTGTTTGAATGGGGCTAAGGCACAGGGAATGGGGCGTCCATATGAGTGAGTGTGTGTGTGTGTGTGTTTGTGTGTCGCACTATGAAGCTAATACATGTACCTCACTTTGCCTCGGTTACAAACACACATTTGGTCAGACATGTTTCACTACAAAAATGAGAGATGAGATTGCATTCACTGAGTTAAAAATCATGAGATCACTAAGAGTGATAGAGGTCATACATTACACACACACACACTCTCTCTCGCTCTCTCTCGGTGTGTGTACGTCTCTACACACACACACACACACTCACTCACTCTCTCTCTCTGTCTCTCTAGGTGTGTGTACTGTACGTCTCTATGACACACAGCTAAGCTAGCTGGGCCCTCAGACAGGAACATCGCCATGGTGACAAGACCAGAGAAGGCACTCAGCTGAAGAGCACAATGCATTCTGGGAGTAGGTGTGGCTAGTCCAGTGTGGTGGCCCAGAGGGGAGTAGGGTATTGATAGTCCAGTACGGTGGCCTGAAAGGCTCAAATCAGCTCAGATTTAACACTGCACTAATCATCCAGATACTCTTCTAAGTTTCTGCTCACAAAATGCTGTCCAAAGGCCTGTTTATAAATGCTTTATCAGGCATGCCTATACAGTAAAATCATTAGATTAGATTAGATTAGATTAGGTTTCCAACACATGCAGATTAACTGGACCCTGTATTGGCTGCTTCAGGGAGGGCAAGAGAGTATTATGTGCTTCAGGGAGGGCAAGAGAGTATTATGTGCTTCAGGGAGGGCAAGAGAATATTATGTGCTTCTGGCTTGGAGGGTAAGAGAGTATTATGTGCTTTGGGGTCAGACAGACAGAGTTTGTCCTATCAAGGCAGAGGGTTAAAAACCACCTCGGGTTTTAGGTGCAACATTCTTCTTTCATTTAGCAGTGCAGCTACCTGAATACATACCAAACAAACAAACAACAACCATAAACGATTCAACAGAAACACAACAAATAAACAACACAACAAAATACAGAGGAGACCTGTGGAGTCTCCAAGCCCATCTACTGCTGCAGCTCTACAAGCTCACACAGGTGACTTACTGTACGCCACACAGGTGAGGTCGGCCACACCTGACGCCTCAGGTGCTACTGGTCCAAGGCCAGCATGGAAATACAGACACAGGAATCTATGAGGAACCGCATGTTCTCACAGTAGAACTGGCTATGTGCAGAGACAAGAACTCTAACCTCACACAACTTCATGCCAGAAATACAGGGAGCTAAACACACACACACACACGCACGCATGCACGCACACATGCACACACAAACAGAAATACACAAAGAGCTAAGGCCTGTCCTGGCATGACCCCTACGTGAAAGGCACTAGTGGTACAGTCCACAGGAAGAAGATAGAGAGGAGAAAGCACTAGTGGTACAGTCCACTGGAAAAAGATACAGAGAAGAGAAAGCCCTTATCCAATGAGAGGCAGGCCCTCTGGTGATGCGTACAAACATGGCTTTTCTCATTGGCTCCCCATTGTTTTGGGCGGGGCCGAGTAAAGTGAGAGAGAAGCCCTTGATAGAAGCTGCAGAACTGAACTAGGAGAACCTCAGACAGGCTTGGGGAACTGCTGAGATGAGGAACTTAGAACAGAAATCAGGAACCAATAAGAAGCGGAATTCCACACTGAAATCAGGAACCATGGAAACATGGAAATCTCGTACTGAGAAAATATGAAAGTCTTGTACAGAGAAATCATCAAACGAGGAACACAGGATCCCGAGGTCAGGAAGGAGGGGCGGGCGTCGCCACCCTAACCAGAGCTCAAATCAAAGCAGAATGTGTGAAGTATCTCAAACAAGTTAAAAATAATAAAACAATTAAAAGTTCTACACCACAGAGCATACAAGCAGCACAGTGCTAAATGATTGGCTAGCAAACTGTTCAATCATTTTTGCTGTTCAACCATTGGTGTTTTTTTTGGGTGAGGGTGGGATGGGGGCGTAGTTCAGTGGTCAAAGGTCAAACACAGCATGGAATGTCATTGGTGATGCGCTCGGGGCCCTGACCAATCAGGACAGACCGAGGCCGTTGAAGACCATGGGCACGAGGAAGAGGGCGTTGAAGCCGACGGTCCCGTAGACGATGTAGCGATACGGCAGCTCCACCTGCATGTTCTGTCGCGCCTTCCTGACGTCAGCACTGGACACACCCGCCAGGCGACACACCAGCGGGATCGTGACAGCCTTCATGATGGCCCTCGTGACCAGCAGCACACACACCCCCAGCACGAAGCGCAGCAAACACACACACACCAGGGGGACAGACAGCGGGGGGGCCCTCAGGGGCAGCGAGGAGAGCGGGGGGTCGGGCAGGAGCCCCAGGTGTGTGTTAAGGTGCGAGGCGAGCGCTACTCCGGCGCCGGAGCCCAGGATCTGGGCGGTGTCTCCGCGTGAGGTGCTCCAGGTGTCCAGCGTGAAGGAGAACAGGCCCAGGCCCACATGCAGACCCACGATCAGCACCGGGGCCCAGCGGTGACTCAGGTTGAACTCGTCTATCGGACCCAGAGCCGGCCCAAACACCACCAGGATCAGCAGGCTGTACAGGATGCCCATGATGATGTCCTACAACACACACACACACACAGGGAGTTAGAGGATACACACACACACACACACAACCAAACAGCACCAGGATCAGCAGGCTGTACAGGATCCCCATGATGATGTCCTACAACACACACACACACACACACACACATACACACAGAAGGTTAGCGCTGGACCAAACAGCACCAGGATCAACAGGATGTAAAGGATCCCCATGATGATGTCCTAAAACACACTCACACACACACACACACACACACACACACACACACACAGGATTCCAATGATGATTCTGAGTGAGTGTGAGAGTGTGTGTGGAGTTTGTGTTTGTTACACTGGCCTGACAGACTCATTAAAATGAACTATATATTTGATTAGCCTTTAACTGAGGCTAAACCTCTCTGGTGTAGTCAACACCTCACGCTAGGGATTACACACTGCCCTGACCCAAATTCCACACTGCCACCACACACACACACACACACACACACACACACACACACACACACACACACACAAATCTCTTTTGGTCCCAATTTGATCTTTTTTACAAATTTCCCTAGACCAAAAGCGAATACAAATGTGACCAAGCACATTTGAAACCTCAAGTAAGATTTGCAGTGCCATTGACTCAGTGTAAACTGCTAGTCCACTTTAGCGTTGGCATTCGGCCTGTTGTTCCACTCAAATCTGGAGCAGTCAGCAGGCCTGAGCAACAAGTGTGTGTGTGTGTGTGTG
>JAODXP020003861.1:27500-35580 GCA_027497455.2 Sardinella longiceps
CTTGGCTTAATAACATCACACGTTGTTTGTAGCTTTACAAGGGTCCCTACACATTAACTTGATAATTGAAAATGTATTTATACAATTGAGGTTATGTACAAGACGTTTTTGGTAGCGCACATCCTCCACGTTGTTGCGTTTGGTCCAGTAACAAGGGGTGTTTTAGCACAACTTTGTGTACACTAAAAATGTTCACATTAATAACATTCATGTGTAACGTTAGAAACGTTGGTTATACTATGGGTGAAGTTGCATGGTGTTTTGGTGGTTTAAAACTGTCATCACGGCATTTATTGTTATTGTGATCATAACTGCCCAAGTGCTCCCATTAACGTTAGTGAATTGACGAAAACATGTGATCTTTAAATGGCGCTTCGTCGAAGCCTTTAGGGCAGGCTATACGAAGGTTTGACACTGCCACATTAAAACAATAACGTAGTTTACATTTTGCCAACAGCTTGGCTTAATCCACAGTCCATCACCTAAGCCTAATCGAGTCACGGAGATGCTTTTCTCTTGTCATCCACTAGCGATATTGGATAATTTTCCAACATGCAGTAGGCTAGCAGAGCAACTGAAGTTGGGATAATAAAGTTGATATCAACATCGCCGAAGTGACACAATATGCTTGTTTTTCACATCAGCATCGGAGTTATTGATGACAATTAAGTTTAGATGAGCCAAGTTAAGTCAGCTGTTTTTTTCTAGACGTAGGTACATAGCCAAAGTTAAAAGTAACCACATTTTAACTTGCTAACGTTAGCACAGGGGGCTGGGGTAGGCAACTTCACTGATGCAGTGGTGAGTTTTTGAGGGCATATAACCAAGGCTTTATTAATGATGTTGTGAACTAATCTTTCCAGTTTCAATTCTTAACAAGTTTCAAAGACAAAAAGAAATTAATTATAAATAATATTACCTTATAACCTGCTCGTTCACATAGGCTACTCCTCATCCAGTTCTTCCTTCTAACATAACCTCGCAATTTGTGGTCATGAGGGAAACTTTTTCTCCTTTCCCGGTCTTGTACTGAGGCCATAAGCAGGACCATTTGTATAATTTAATGATATACTGAACTTCATTATCCAATATCTGACATTCCCTAATGGGAGTCCCTGCGTGAATTGGTAGCAACCATGGAGTCCATAAAACACGTGACAAGCTCACAACCAATCAGCGTAGTGAATAGCTTGAACGTTCGAGTCCTTTGTTGTCCGAACTCTCTCTATATACGGCTCTGTTCTATATGATCAGATACTGCCCTCTGCTGGCTCTCTGATGTATTGGTGTTGATAGCATTGAAGTCCACATTCACTCACCAAAACCAAGGGCTATGAGTATAAATAAATGTCTTGTTGTATTATGAGTATAAATAAATTACTTGTTGTACTTGTTGTAACGGAAAGTAAATTAACTTTGTTTTGATCCTGTGAGGGAAATTCAGTCTCTGCATTTATCCCATCGATGAATTAGGCCTAGTGACACACACACACACACACACACACACACACACACACACACACACACACACACACACACACACACACACACTAAGCTGTAAGAGTGAGGTATAGTCTGCTGTTGTGGAACCCATGCAGGGAGCAGTGACGGGTTAGGTGCCTTGCTTAAAGACGCCTCAGCGATGTCCAACCAATTCCCACACCCAATTTCCAACTGTTCAGGATTGAAACCCTAGAAGATAGTGTAGCCTGGTTGGGAAGGGCATCAGTGCTTTCTGAATCCCAGATGAAGATGGGGGTGAGACCCGATTCTTACGGACACAGGATTTTCAGCCAGCAAACCATGGCTGGTGCCTTTGAGTAGAATATCCAAACCCCTCACTGCTCCCGAGGCCCCGCTGAAGCAGGCAGCCAACTGCATCGTGTTAGTGCATGTCTCACCTCACTGTGCTCTCTCTCTCTCTCTCTCTCTCTCTCTCTCTCTCTGTGTGTGTGTGTCAGGACTGGGTTAAAAGCAGAGAACAAATTTCCCTTACTGGATCAAAAGAAGATAGATTAGATTAGCCTACATTTTATTTTATTTTCATATTACATTGATCTCTTAATTTAACACATGACTCTTCCCAAAGCATAGTTGCTAACAAGTTAGCAACTCAGTTGGCAATGGGAAATTGCATTGTACCAGAAAAGTCGCTAACTTTTTCTTTTCACACACACACACACACACACACACACACACACACACACACAAACAGATGTGTCCTTCACAGTTTCACCGTGGTGTGAGACTTACTGGCTCAACCAGTGCGGCCTGCAGGCTATTCATACAAACTGCAAAATTTTCCTCCATTTTGCTCACAAAAAGGCCATATTGAAAACCTTGCTAGCATTGAGACAGGGGGAGGAAGAGGTAGAGGTAAGAAGTCAGTAAGAGAGAGAGAGAGAGAGAGAGAAAGAGAGAGATAGAGAGAGGAGAGAGGATGTGGTCACAGAAGCTATGCAAGTAACAGAGGTTGTCTCTGCCCCAGAAGTTTGTTGTGCGTTGTGTTGATCACGTTCAAGCCGGCTACACAAGGAGGAGCACTATTTGAGATGACGTAAGAGCAACTTTGGTCATAAACTCATAAACTACTACCTGACTACAAGGGAGGCTGCAGAGAGTGGAGGCCTTTTCATACTTTTATCTATAAGGACATTCTGACTATAAAAAAAGGTATTTCAGCTCTCTACTCAGAGTGTATCTAGAGTATTTACACAATAACATCTTACTGCATCATACAGATCTGTATCTGAGTATGAGTATATGTGTGCATACTTACACAGTAGGCGTATATATGTACTGTATTTCAGATTGGTTTATGCTCCTGTTGAAACGAAACATGTTGAGATGCTTCAGTACTGTGATAGTACTGTGATGATATAAAAGTAACAATAACTTAAATCTGTATCTAGAGTATTTACAATACTCTGTAATGCATTACACACAAATCTGTATAAGTGTGAGTATTTACACTATTGTACCATATCACCTTGCTGTAGCATGTGCAGTATGTGTGTATATGTAGGCTATTTCAGGCTGGCAGTATGTGTGTATATGTAGGCTATTTCAGGCTGGCAGTATGTGTGTATATGTAGGCTATTTCAGGCTGGCAGTATGTGTGTACTGTATATGTAGGCTGTTTCAGGCTGGTTTCTGCTCCTATTCAAACGAAAGTGGTGGTTTTGTGAAACATATACGTGTGTGTGTTAACGTGTTGAGATGTTTCCGTATTGTGTACAAATATATAAACATATAAATACAGTATGCAATATAAAGAATGTAGATCGACTTTAAAAAAATAAGCATACCAATAATTTTCTACAAAATGGATTGAAGTGGACACCATTGTCCATTCGAAACTAAGACACCATTGTCCATTCGAAACTAAGCACAAAATGTAATCATCTCCACTAGCTATGGCAACAAACACTTTCTTTCTAGTGTATTGTTTTTAATGTCAAATGAAACCTGTGTATACCTGTACAGAGGAATGCAAAAATGACACTTAGATTCAGTCTCGATCTGGCATCATTTGGGCACTGAGGGGCCGTTTTATGGCTTACTGTAATAGTGTCATTATCATACAGCATTACGTACTGTAGTGTCCGTATTTGATTTTACAGCATTAGTTCCTGTAACTGCATTGGTCATATACTTGATTATACAGCATTAGTTCCTGTAACTGCATTGGTCATATACTTGATTATACAGCATTAGTTCCTGTAACTGCATTGGTCATATACTTGATTATACAGCATTAGTTCCTGTAAGTGCTGTTGGTCAAGTAGACACTGGCCAACCAGGACTTGTCTCCCTATCAGTGGGTTGCTCCTGGTGGTGTCAAAGTCTACATGAAGTCTACCTGTATGCCTGTATTGTATTATCTGCTTTATCACCACAGGGCTGGAGGACACCATCAGTGTGACAGCGTCTGTGTTACATTGTCTGTGATACCAGCACTACACCAGCACTCCATCAACCGGATCTGACACTGACAGCTGCTTAGACTCCAGAACCGGATCTGACACTTCACTTCTGTGCTGTTCCATGACCTCTGAGGTCAGGTGATGTCCAGCTAGCACAGCTGATTGGACTACTCGTGTGTGTGTGTGTGTGTGTGTGTGTGTGTGTGTGTGTGTGTGTGTGTGTGTGTGTGTGTGTTGGAAGTAGAGTGGACAGTGGGGGATGCAGCGCTGTGGAAGAGTCTCCAGGCAGGGAGAGACCATCTACTCATGCAGGTCAGGATAAAACACACACACACACACACACACACACACACACACACACGCCTTCAGGACTTAATAGTTTCAGAATTGAACATGATACACTCAGATTTGCAGGGATACAGTGGATAACTCATGTTACTCAAGAGTAAAACAGAAACAATATTTGTTGTTTGTCCACTATGGAACATAAACCAACAACCACTCAGTGAGGATGCTAAAAATGAGGACATTATTTGTTGGCCTGGACAGAGGGTCGGAAAACCGGAATGTCTGGATGAAATGGCCAAGCGTGTCATGCTTGACATCCGCTTCTACCTCGTCCATTATTACCTTATATTGGAACACCTCGGCAGCCGTTATCCCTTACGTAGCCTAATGCTAGGCTAAGATAGTGTATTACATAAGAGGGTGAATGAATAATCTGAATCTGAAGTCGTCAGAACAACAGAAAGATAGAAAGAAAGAAAGAGAGAGAGAGCAGGTAGAAGGAAGAGACAGAAATGGTCCAGAAGGGTGATTTGATGTTTAAATGAGCTACTAACCCTAACCCTAACCCTAACTCTCTCTCTCTCTCTCTCTCTCTCTCTCTCTCTCTCTCTCTCTGTGTTGTGTGTGTGTGTGTGTGTGTGTGTGTGTGTGTGTGTGTGTGTGTGTGTGTATCCTTCCAGGGCCTGTGCTTTGGACCCCACCTGTGTGCTTTGTCAGGACTGCTTCTTGAGCAGCCACCACAAATCTCATAACTACAAGGTGAGTGTGTGTGTGTGTGTGTGTATGTGTGTGTGTGTGTGTGTGTGTGTGTGTGTGTGTGTGTGTGTGTGTGTGTGTGTGTGTGTGTGTGTGTTGGATGGGAGTCTGTGTAACCATGTTTGTGAGAGAACTGTGTCTATCAATCACTAAATGATATATAGACAAAACCAAAAAAATGCTGTAAAAACCAGCAGATAGATGCAGTAGTTCAATCCATCCTTATGTCCTGTGTCAAACATCCATCCTTGTGTCCTACATCTGTCCTTGTGTCCTTGTGTACCAAACACCCATCCTTGTGTACATCCATCCTCCTTGTGTGTCCTACATCCATCCCTGTGTCCTTGTGTGTCCTACATCCATCCTTGTGTCCTCTGTGTGTCCTACATCCATCCCTGTGTCCTTGTGCCAGACTCGTGTGTCGTCAGGAGGCAGTGTGTGCAGCTGTGGGGATGTGGATGGCTGGCGTAGCGCCCCTACTGTTCCAAACACAAGCCTGATCACCAGCAGCCTGTCTGCAGTGAGAGGGCGCCCCTCTAGTGCATGTCTCTGGGACCAGCAGGAGGTGAGTCAGGCTGAGTGTGTGTGTGTGTGTGTGTGTGTGTGTGTGTGTGTTTGTGTGTGTGTGTGTGTGTATGTGTGTGTGTGTGTGTGTGTGTGTGTGTGTGTGTGTGTGTGTGGTTCCTGAGACCAGCTGGAGGTGAGTCAGGCTGAGTGTGTGTGTGTGTACTGTGTCTAACTTGGAGAGCAGTCTTTCCATCTATACTGAGGAAGTAAAAGAACAATAACAACAAACCCTCTAATATCCACAGACTCCTCATCATGACCTAACACCACGCACAGCAGGTGAGACACATACACACACACACACACACACACACACACACACACACACACACACACACACACACACACACACAGACCCCTCATCTTTCCCTGACACCACGTACAGTTCACACACACACACACACACACACACACACACACACACACACCCTTCAACATGCCCATCTGAGCAATGGGTGAGTGTATAGGGACTGAAATTTTGTTTTTGATGTTCCAAAACAATTATCGCAGCGAAACATTTTCTTTCACTTGTTTTTAAATAAAGGTTTAAGGAAATTATATGGACATAATCAGAAATGCAAAACAAACACTCCAAGAAAAGTGGCTAAAATGGATAAATATCGAACCTTTCCTGTAACATATCACTTATGCAGCACTTTATGTCTCTTCAAATAAAAATGTGTGTGTGTGTGTTTGACTCCAGGCACTGTTACCATGGGAGCCCCTGTGTGTCTGATTGGCAACGGGCCTGATGGATGCATGAGTGTCCAGCAGGAGGCGCTGAAGATCCTGGAGCAGATCCAGCAGCCAGTTGTGGTGGCCGTGGTGGGGCTCTACCGCACGGGCAAGTCCTACCTCATGAACCGGCTGGCCCGCAAACATGCAGGTTAGACACACAAACACACACACACACACACACACACACACACACGCGCTGGGGCTCTACCGCACGGGCAAGTCCTACCTCATGAACCGCCTGGCCACAGACACACACACACATGACACGCGTATAGACACACACACACACACACACACACACATACGGTGGGGCTCTACCGCACGGGCAAGTCCTACCTCATGAACTGCCTGGCCCGCAAACATGCAGGAGTGAAGTCGTATTGTTATTGCAAAGACTATGAAAATAATTGAATTTCCCCTTTTCTTTCTATCTATCTATCTATCTATCTATCTATCTATCTATCTATCTATCTATCTATCTATCTTCAGACACAACAAATATCCCATGTAGCCCAATGTGTTGTCTTGTTTGTTAGCATGCTAACTCCCCCCCCCCCCCAGGCTTTGCTTTGGGCAGCACCATTGAATCAAAGACCAAAGGCATCTGGATGTGGTGTGGACCTCACCCCAATAAGGCAGGTGAGTAAGCACACACACACACACACACACACACACACACACACACACACACACAAACACACATACCTTTTTTACAGCAGCTGAGTATGTAGAGCCTGTATGTGATGTGATGTGTGTGTGTGTGTGTGTGTGTGTGTGTGTGTGTGTGTTCTCTCCTTCTCTCAGGACACACTCTAGTGTTGCTGGATACAGAGGGCCTGGGAGATGTGGAGAAGGTGAGGACAGTGTGTGTGTACGTGTGTGTGTGTGTGTGTGTGTGTGTGTGTGTGTGTGTGTCACCTCTGGATAGGCACTGCATCCTTTCCTATTAAATGTTCCTATAGCTCTGTGTGTGTGTGTGTGTGTGTGTGTGTGTGTGTGTGTGTGTGTGTGTAAATATATGTAAACAGACCTCATTTGTATGGTTTCCAGGGTGATGAGAAACACGACACGTGGATCTTCTGTCTGTCTGTTCTACTCAGTAGCACTCTGGTCTACAACAGCATGGGCACCATAGACAATATCGCCCTGGAGAAACTGCAGTATCCTTTCACACACACACACACACACACACACACACACACACACACACACACACACACACACACATACTCAGTAGCACTCTGGTCTACAACAGCATGGGCACCATAGACAATATCGCCCTGGAGAAACTGCAGTATCCTTTCACACACACACACACACACACACACACACACACACACACACACACACACACACACACACACACACACACACACATACTCAGCAGCACTCTGGTCTACAACAGCATGGGCACCATTGACAACACCGCCCTGGAGAAACTGCAGTATCCTTTCACACACACACACACACACACACACACACACACACACACACACACACACACACACACACACACACACAGATTTTATGTTTGAACTTCATGATTGACAGTAATAGGTCTATAGCATGAATGAGATGCAGTGCATTGCCTCCTGAACAGCTCCCTCTACAGGTATGTGGCAGAACTGTCTGAGCACATCCGTGTGAAGGCCACTGAGCATGACAGGAACACGGAGCTGATGCTGGTCCTCCCCTCGTTCATGTGGACCGTCAGAGACTTCACTCTGGACCTGCAGCTGGACGGAGCCGCCATCACTGCTGACCAGTACCTGGAGAGTGCGCTACATCTGAAACCAGGCAGGTTT
>JAODXP020003863.1:0-35384 GCA_027497455.2 Sardinella longiceps
GTAGCATGAGGGTGTTGTAATAATGTTCCGACTACGCCACTAGAGTTATCTAGACCAATTTCCTTTTTGGAGGTGTAACTTAATACCCCTAGGTTGTTGAAAGCACACAGATTCGTTTGACTCTCAAGACAGGAAGCGTGTTTCCATGAAATTCATTTATTGAGAAAAGATATAAAACTATATATGTTGAAAGACAATCAACACACAAACACACAATGTGTGGACCACCTCAATGGTAAAGGAAGGGGAAGGGAAAAGGAAAGTCTGGGCTGGGGGCCTACCGCAGGGAGGACGAGTCTTCAGCCTAGGACAGGTCCCAGGAATACACACCCACTCACACGTGCACACAACCACAGCAAAGATGTCCAACTTGGAAAAGCAATCACACGTGACCACAGCACACCGGAAGGGAAACCACCACCTCTAGCACAGGACCGCCTCCCCACAGTCAGCCCTCAGCACCTGGAAAGAGGACAGAGAGAGGATCAATATCATTAAAGGCAGAACACTAATAGACACACACACACACACACACACACACACACACACACACACACACACACGCACGCAAAACAGAAAAATAAAGAAATAATAAATCAATTTATGAAAAGTAAACTATACTGGTGATCCACAGTAGTTGGTAAAAAGCCTCCCACCAGTATGAAAAACAGAAGACACAACAAGATCAACAAAACAAACGAAATAAACAAATGCCTTAATACAAAAACCCAAACAAAGAAATAATAAATCAACTTATGAAAAGTAAACACAATAAGCTATACTGGTGATCCACAGTAGTTGGTAAAAAGCCTCCCACCAGTATGCAAAACAACGGAAGACACACAAAAGAGCTTATCCACGCTAGGTGGGCAAACAGGACAGACATGCAATAACAGACAACAATAAAGACAAAAACAGACACTCTCACGGACAGCCACGCGTCACACAGACAAAACCACACAGTCCAATCACGCAGACAGGACAGTGCTACGCAAGCGCAGCACAGCAGAGGTAACGTTAACAGGAACAGTGTTCAATCAAGTCGAACACGAAAGATCAGGGCCAAGCAAAACAGCAGGAGGCACCCCAATGAACGCCGCGTATGCCCACGATTCCTAAAATACATAATACAATGTCACGTTACTACACATAAATAAAACAGCCCAGCTAAAACATTAGAATGATCGCGCTACATACCAAGGGAGCTGTATCGGGTTTCTTGCGACGCTGAATCCCAATAGTTCAGTCGCAATTGACAAACACTGCAGAAAGTTACAATAAGCTACAATAATTAGGCTACGATAGACACGGAACAGGCTACCAACATAAACAAACTGAACGTGGACCTACCAGAGCAGATTCCAATGCAGATTCAAGCGAGCAGCAAACTTAACGGTGTCTACGTGGATTAGGATATGCAGCAACTTATTGTAGCTCACCCACAAACGCTGTAGAGAGTAACAAACGTTATCCAAGCGCAAGAAATACAGCAAACCTAGTAACGGTGAGCAGCAAACGACAAGGAAGTCTTACCGGCGATCAGGCGGAAACGGGTGCGTTGGGAGCCAAGACGAGGCCAGGAAACAGGGACGTTTTTCCTGGGCCAAGTCTCCAAGTCCTTATATGCAAGCTCCCGATTCACCGATTGGCCCGAGATTGCAATTACGGTGCGATCCACCTGATCGTCCTACTACAATCTGTCCCCACATTTTTGCATCGTCGTCCCGACGATGGAACTCATAAACCTCCCCCTTTAATTCCACGGCCTAAACAAAGCGGTGATTGCACTTGATGCAGAGTCATTTGCACTAGGTGATACACTACCTGCTGGCCGTGGTAGATGATGAATGTTTGGGTGGTAACCAGCAGTAGCCCTGGCGGTACGACGTAGGGATAGCTCAATATTACCATCCTGGTCCCCTACGGGAGGTGATGATACAGCTGGGGCAGTCACACTAGTCATAATGGGTCCTTGTGGCATAGGGGCTGTGTCTAGTGGGGAGGCTAGGCTTGAAGTGACCTCAGGATCAAGGAGGGGAGGCGCACTGACAACTCCAGGCGCTTCTGGAGGTTGCTGGGCCAAGCTATGGCCACGTGGTGCCAACGCCACCCGGTCCTCTTCCTGAGGGGTCACCTGCTCCACAACTAGAGGCCCATCAAGGACCAGGACAGCCAAGTCAGCAGTCTCCTCCTGTTCTGGAGGGGTGATCTCCACCACCAGTGGCACAGCCTGAGTGGGGTCCACAGGGGGATCATGCCCTAGACGTGCCTTCACTAAGCTACGATGTACATGTTTCACCTTAGTGAGATCGTCCACCGGTGCAATAGTATACACCCCTCCTCCCGGTGGGGGGCCTTGATAACTTGATGCACCACTGGGCTCCACAGGTCCTGGATTTTGTGTCTACCTCGCACATTTAAGTCCCGCAGATATACCAGCTGACCCTCCCCCAGTGGTGCATCATGGACCCGACGATCATGAGTCTCCTTTCTCCGGTCCGCTGCAGCCTGCAAACGGTCACGGGCTCCTTGAAAGGCGACCTGCAATCGGGTCTGATGTTCCACAATCCAGTGATTGAGGCTGCCAGCTCTTGGCTCTTGGACCCTACCCAACAAAAAATCAATAGGTAGCCTCGGCTCTTGGCCAAACATTAGGAAGTATGGAGACTCTCCAGTGGTCGGATGAGGGGTGGAATTATAGCTAAAGAGTAGTTGTGGAAGGCAAGCTACCCAGTCCCTCTTACGTGATGAAGGTAATGCTCGGAGAAGGTTGTGTAATGTGCGATTAAAGCGTTCACACTGGCCATTTCCGGCCGGGTGATAAGGAGTAGTCCGAGACTTTTGAATCCCATAAAGGTGACAAAGCTGTTGAATTAAAGTCGCCTCAAAACACCTACCTTGATCAGAGTGAATGCGAGCTGGGACGCCAAACTTATAAAACCATTCACACACAAGCACCTGGGCTACAGTAGCAGCGCGTTGATCTCTTGTGGGAATGGCCAGACTGTACTTACTGAAAACATCAGTAATTACCAAGACATCTTCCTGGCCAAACCGAGATGGCTCTAGCACAGTGAAGTCAATGGCGAGCACTTCGTGTGGCCGTGATGCTAACAAATGTCCCATAAAACTGCGGGCAGCTGGTTGGGAGTCCTTAGCTAGTTGGCATCGGTCACACTGTTGGCACCAGCGGGCAACATCAATAGACATGCTCGGCCAATAGCATCGTTTCCTAACCAGCTCCATGGTACGTTCGATGCCTTGATGGCCGTGATCCTGATGAAGCTGGGTCAATACCTCTGTTTGCAGACTGGCTGGCAGTAGCAACTGAAAACACTCTCCTGCACCGTCCGACCGCAGTACCCTTCGGTAGATGATACCCTCCCTCTCTACCAGTCGATCCCACTGGCGCAACAGGATTATTGCAGACTTTGACATGCGCTTACGCACCTCGGGGTTGGGCTTTACTTTTTGCTGCCAGTGAGGCAGGACCTCCTGTAGGGTAGGGTCGGCTTCCTGCATGGCACGCAATTCAGAGCTACTGTGCCCCGGTAAGGCAGAAATCATGGTCTGCGTAGCCGTCACTGTTGGCCTTGCTTCTATTGCCTGCTGTAATGAGGCGGGGAGAGTGGTGCCCAATGCCAGTTTAGTAGAACCAGACAAGTCTGCAGGGTGCTGTCTAGACAGGGCATCCGCATTACGGTTGTGCCGACCAGACCGGTATCTTATTTCAAAATCAAAAGATGCCAACTGGGCAGCCCACCGTTGTTCAAGGGCTCCCAATTTAGCGGAGGACAAATGGCTGAGGGGATTGTTGTCTGTATAGACCAAGCAGTGATGTCCGAGAAGGTACTCCCTAAACTTTTCAGTCATGGCCCACTTGAGCGCAAGGAACTCCAATTTCATGGAGCTGTAATTGGACATATTGCGCTCAGTGGGCCTGAGACCTCGGCTCGCATATGCTATGGGGCGTACTTTTCCCTCTTGCTCTTGGGAGAGCACTGCTCCCAAGCCACTATAGCTAGCATCCACCTCTAAAATAAAAGGTAGCCTAAAATCAGCATAGGCAAGGACAGGGGCGGTGGTGAGCCTTGTTTTCAGTTCCTCGAAGCTATGCTGACACTGCTCTGTCCAGGCGGAGCCAAGACTATGGCTGGAACCTCTCCTGGATTTAGTACCACCCAGCTCAGCCACCAGTCCGTGCAGGGGCGCTGCCAACTTGGCAAACCCCTCCACGAACCGGCGGTAATAGCTGGCAAAGCCCAAGAAAGAGCGCAGTTCTGAAACTGTGCTGGGTAGACGCCACTTAGCAACAGCATCAATCTTTTTGGGATCTGTGGCTACCCCATGCTGTGAAATGACATGACCCAAATAGCCTACCTCCTGTTTGAAGAATGCACACTTCCCCAGCTTGGCCTTTAGGCCCTCCCGTTGTAAGCGCCCCAAGACCAACTCTAATCGCTCCAGATGTTGAGAAATTGAGGAAGAAAAAATCACAATGTCATCAAGATACAAAAGTAAAGTCTGACATTGTTGGTCCCCAAAAAGACGCTCCATTAGCCTCTGAAAGGTCGCAGGGGCGTTACAGAGGCCAAAAGGCATGCGATTCCATTCAAAGAGGCCAAATGGAGTGCAAAATGCTGTCTTCGAACGATCACCCTCCGTGACTGGAACCTGGTTATATCCACTGGCTAAGTCCATTGTGGAGAACCACCGGGCCCCAGCCAGTGCATCCAGAGACTCCTCTATTCGGGGTAGAGGGAAGGCATCCTTGCGAGTCTTGGCGTTGAGTTGACGATAATCCACGCACATGCGCATGCTACCATCTTTTTTCCGCACCAAGACGATGGGAGAGGCATAAGGACTGCTGCTTTCTCGGATGACCTGGGCCTCCAGCAGCTGATTGATATGGGCCTTGGCCAACTCGTACTCAGAGGGAGGGATACGCCTATGTCGTTGTCGAACAGGGGCATTGTCCGTTAAGTGTATGTCATGGGAAAGGAGGTTGGTACAACCCAAATCGCCATCATGGGTGGAAAAGACCCCACTAAACCTGCGCAATAGTGATTTTACCTCTTCCTGGTCGGCATTAGGCAAAGCTGACAAGTCTAGTGTCTCAAGCTGGTCGGGCATGGGGGGAGCCACTGTATGGGAAGCCATGGTCACTGTCGCAGTATCAACCTCTAGCACATCTGTGGGCAAGCTAACCACTTGTACGCTGTGCAGTTTACCCAAGAATGTACGAGGGTATAATAAAACATCATCAGTCCCTACATTAACCACTGGTATAAAGCCTGTGCCTCTAGTCACTCGAACGAGGGCAGGAGAGGCCAACAGGCCGGCTGGTAATCCTGTTTCGGGGGGCTCAAATAACACAGGGCTATGGGAGTACTTAGTTGAGCATGTTGCAGCTACCATCATCATGGTGCCACCAGGTATCCGATATGCCCGCTTTCCCCGGACCTTGACTTTACCAGGCCTAGCAACACTGTCATCTACCCGATGGCAAAATTGCAAAGCCTGAACAACCGAGCTATGAGCCTGCGAGACCAACGGCAAATCAAAAAGGGCCGGGCCATGCTGCCCAAAGAGTTCATGGTAGCATTTGCTCAGAATATTCATCCCTACAACCCCCGGGGACTGCAGGCCAACCCCACCAGCTGGATCCTTCACAACCAACACCCCGCAATGAGGTAAAGACTTCCCACAAAGTACTATGTCCAATTCCAAATAGCCAATGTAAGGTATAGCAAGGCCATTAGCCGCACGGAGCTGCAACCACTGACAAGATTTTAACCGGTCAGGGCCCCATGACTGAAAATGAGAAATAAAGAAAGATTCAGTAATCGTAGACACCATGGAACCAGTGTCTATTAGGCAGGGTACACTTACCCCCCATAAGCACATCCAAATGTGGGCATGACGACATTAAGCTAGTCCTGTCACCATTAACACTTGAGCCAATCAGGCCCCCACCCAAACTGTGGCTCTGCAATTTGGTGGGAGCTAGTTTCCCGTCGGCATGTGAGAAGATTGTCTATTGCCACTAGAGGGGGCTGGCGAAGGAGACTGGTTACG
The DNA here is from genome assembly GCA_027497455.2 of Sardinella longiceps. NCBI lineage: Eukaryota > Metazoa > Chordata > Actinopteri > Clupeiformes > Clupeidae > Sardinella > Sardinella longiceps. The sequence continues at coordinate 6,079 of JAODXP020003863.1, forward strand.
AGGAGCAACACGTTCCCCGTCACACTCCCGAGCAAAATGGCCAGGCTTTTGGCACCTTTTACATATAACGGGGTTACCACGGGGCTGAAAGCGAGGCCGTTGCAACAAGGAAACACTCTGAGAGAGCTGGTTTAATTGATCTTGCTGACGTTTCAGCAGCTCTTTTAGCTCCGCCATTTCAGACCCTTGAGAGCCACTAGAACCCATTCGGGGCCCCCCCTGTACACCATATTGGATTCCACATGCTGATGGGACTGAATAGCTACGCCCTCTAGCTCCACCTGGCAAACCCTCCCGTTCCCACCTGATCGCCTCAGCTCTTAATTCTAACATGGTGATAGCGGGCTGACGCCGTGTTAGTTGCTTAAGCTCCCTACGCAACGCACCATCAATCACATGTTCCGCAAACTGGTCACGCAACAAAATTTCAAAATTTGCTAAGCCATTAGGTGCACACTGCTTAATCCTATCCATCAGCTTCATCAAAGCCAATGAGAACTCCAATAAAGTCTCACCCTCTTGTTGCTTTCTAGAGAAGAAGGCCTCCTGGAGAGCTACATAGGACTGAGAGCACCCATACAGTTCCCGCAAAATGGCAAGGATTCGCTCAGGGTCATTCTTTTCAGCATTGGAACGGTACTTAATTTCTTCCCTTGCCTCCCCTTCTAGATGATCGTACAAGAAAAATGCCTGGTCTGACGTTGAGAGGCGGCGGGCCCGCATACAGGCTTGCACCTCTTCAACCCACTCCACTATATTAATTCCTGACTTGCCACTAAACATTGGACACTTTCGGTCACGTGGCACAAAAACCAATCTTTCAGTTATTGAAGGGACAGTAATAGCGCTAGTTATGGGGGCAGCCACATTGCCTGAACCTCCCGAGCCTGTTGCCTCATTGGCAGGAGGTGTGGAATCAACAGAGGCCTCAGGGGCCACAGAGCCCCCAGCACCATCACCCTGCGATGCTGAAGCTACCCGTTCCTGTCTTAGTTTTTCATTGTCTGCTTTGAGTTGTGCAACCAATTCCCTCAACTCTTGTAGTTCATCCTCCATGGCAAATATCTTAGATTTGACTTACTATGATTGAAGTGACGCCCAGTGGAAAATACCAATCAGGTTTCACAGGTAGGCACCCACTGCTGTTTTGCTTGACCAACACCAAAAAAAAGAAAACACAATTAGTGAAGTAATGACAGTTCACACAAAACACATTAGACCAATCAACAATGAATATCACAGGCTAGGAACACACGCTTCCGCTAATATTGAGTCAATCCTGCCCGACTACGCCAGATTGTAGCATGAGGGTGTTGTAATAATGTTCCGACTACGCCACTAGAGTTATCTAGACCAATTTCCTTTTTGGAGGTGTAACTTAATACCCCTAGGTTGTTGAAAGCACACAGATTCGTTTGACTCTCAAGACAGGAAGCGTGTTTCCATGAAATTCATTTATTGAGAAAAGATATAAAACTATATATGTTGAAAGACAATCAACACACAAACACACAATGTGTGGACCACCTCAATGGTAAAGGAAGGGGAAGGGAAAAGGAAAGTCTGGGCTGGGGGCCTACCGCAGGGAGGACGAGTCTTCAGCCTAGGACAGGTCCCAGGAATACACACCCACTCACACGTGCACACAACCACAGCAAAGATGTCCAACTTGGAAAAGCAATCACACGTGACCACAGCACACCGGAAGGGAAACCACCACCTCTAGCACAGGACCGCCTCCCCACAGTCAGCCCTCAGCACCTGGAAAGAGGACAGAGAGAGGATCAATATCATTAAAGGCAGAACACTAATAGACACACACACACACACACACACACACGCACACACGCACGCAAAACAGAAAAATAAAAAAATAATAAATCAATTTATGAAAAGTAAACTATACTGGTGATCCACAGTAGTTGGTAAAAAGCCTCCCACCAGTATGAAAAACAGAAGACACAACAAGATCAACAAAACAAACGAAATAAACAAATGCCTTAATACAAAAACCCAAACAAAGAAATAATAAATCAACTTATGAAAAGTAAACACAATAAGCTATACTGGTGATCCACAGTAGTTGGTAAAAAGCCTCCCACCAGTATGCAAAACAAAGGAAGACACACAAAAGAGCTTATCCACGCTAGGTGGGCAAACAGGACAGACATGCAATAACAGACAACAATAAAGACAAAAACAGACACTCTCACGGACAGCCACGCGTCACACAGACAAAACCACACAGTCCAATCACGCAGACAGGACAGTGCTACGCAAGCGCAGCACAGCAGAGGTAACGTTAACAGGAACAGTGTTCAATCAAGTCGAACACGAAAGATCAGAGCCAAGCAAAACAGCAGGAGGCACCCCAATGAACGCCGCGTATGCCCACGATTCCTAAAATACATAATACAATGTCACGTTACTACACATAAATAAAACAGCCCAGCTAAAACATTAGAATGATCGCGCTACATACCAAGGGAGCTGTATCGGGTTTCTTGCGACGCTGAATCCCAATAGTTCAGTCGCAATTGACAAACACTGCAGAAAGTTACAATAAGCTACAATAATTAGGCTACGATAGACACGGAACAGGCTACCAACATAAACAAACTGAACGTGGACCTACCAGAGCAGATTCCAATGCAGATTCAAGCGAGCAGCAAACTTAACGGTGTCTACGTGGATTAGGATATGCAGCAACTTATTGTAGCTCACCCACAAACGCTGTAGAGAGTAACAAACGTTATCCAAGCGCAAGAAATACAGCAAACCTAGTAACGGTGAGCAGCAAACGACAAGGAAGTCTTACCGGCGATCAGGCGGAAACGGGTGCGTTGGGAGCCAAGACGAGGCCAGGAAACAGGGACGTTTTTCCTGGGCCAAGTCTCCAAGTCCTTATATGCAAGCTCCCGATTCACCGATTGGCCCGAGATTGCAATTACGGTGCGATCCACCTGATCGTCCTACAGGTTTATAGTGAGACGATAACTTTTGCATAAAACCTGTACTGGCACCCTCAAGGCCGTCTGACCTATCAGTGGCGATCAGTTTGGTCACGTCACAGTACATATTCAGCCTGGTCGGAACCTGCCAAAAGCAGGTAGGCTACCAAAAATGGTACTGGTTCCAGGAACAATTCACAGTGAAAAAGGTCTAATAGTGAGTAGAGTAGAGTAGAGTAGAGTAGAGTAGAGTACTAAAATGGTCTAGAGCAGACTTGGGCAAACTAAGGCCCGGGGGCCACATGTGGCCTGTTGAGCAATTTATTCCGGCACGTGGAGCTTTCCCAAAATAGAATAATTTCTCATTTAGCCAAGGTGACCTAGATTATAGGCCTGATTTATCAAATTTGTTGTATTCATGAAATACAGATCCCTCCCTTTTAACCCTGTATGTCAGCATGTCCTCTGAAGAAAGTGGGTTTACTTGTTTGAGACTTACCAATTTACCAGTATCAACCCATTGACTGTTAGGACCCAGCTCGTTAGTCGTGAAATCTAAAACCCAATGTGGCCATTTAGCCAAAATAACTGCCCACCCCTGGTCTAGTGGAAAAGGGCTATTATTAACTAATTTCTAGTGACCACTTCCTCAAAATCATCTTTTGAAATGTGTAATCCTTCATAGCTGTGTTTAATCAAATTGGAAATCTTTCTGTATTAGGCCTTACAGTTCAAAGTGCATGGGACAACCAGGAGGTCTCATGGAACTTCTCATGGCAGGAAAATAATAACTAACTGGTGGGTTATTGGGTTTACAAACAGCCAGAGAGAGAATACAAAAGGTTATGTTTCAACCAAATTGAGAACAATATGTTGCACTTTAGATTTGACACCTAACCTTTTACGTGAGGAGAGACTCTGTATTCCAGGTGTCAAAATTCCCAGAGTACTTGTTTCAATTCTGTTATGATGTCTATTTCTGTTGAAACGAAAAACAGAAAACAGATCATTACTGGTAACCAAGGTTTTTTTCTGTTGTGGCCTCATGAACATTTATAAAAAGTTTTAAAAAATTTGTCTTGTATTGATGGGCATAGTCCTATACTACTAGACTACTTGTATTGGGACAAGTAATAAGAACTGATTCCATCTGTGACCACATTGTCTTGGCGGAGGTCTGCACTCTCTGAGCGCTTTTTCTAGTTTGATATTTTGTTGAACTACTGATGCCTGAAAGATATGGAAGAGCATGTTTGCTTCTGTGTTGCTTCAGATATAATTTGCACTTCTAAACTTTACTTTGGTATGACTTATAGATTATTACCACTGGGTATAGGAGAAGGTAAGAAGGTACTTACACAAACTACATGACAGTTTAAATGGTTCTGTACTGCAGAGATTGGCACATAAAAGGTAGGAATATCACCACAATTGGTATTAAATTTCTATAGCCTGTACAGTGGTTCTCAAAGTGTGGTCCGGGGACCACTGGTAGCCCGCGAGTTGATTACCATAAAAATATGTGAATTTAGCCTGTGTCATTATTTGAAGGCCAAAGATTAGTTGTTCACTGAATATAAGAGACAGGCCTGTAATTTACTCTTTATTAAAGCATTTGAAGTGCCTACTCTATAAATTACTTGGTTAAAGGGTACCAGCATGTGACTTGGTGAGGGGGCGCGAGGGCAGGTGGTCCCTGAAAAAAACAGTTTTTGGGCAAAGTGGTCCTCGGTCTGAAAAAGTTTGAGAAACACTGCTGTACAGTATAATGATGGAAACATCACACCTGAAATGGCCTTCCCATCTCATAGTGGAAGTAGATTTGAAGTTGTATAATGTCTTCATTAGGTGCAGTTTGGAATTTCCAAGCCATACCTTTGTTCCCCAAAATTGTTTTCTGTGCTATCCAATTATCAGGAATTCCCCCCCTCAAAAAATTCTGCTGTCCATATATATTCTGGGCCCATAGGTGGGTTTGCACCACACACACACTTTAAGCCTGATGTGACTGGAGATGGACTGAGAGAATGGTGAGTGCCTTCCGTTCAAAATAATGTTAATTTTAATTTTACAATTTACCTACAAATGCGGTCACAGCTAAAAACTAGAAAAGCGCTCAAAGAGCGCAGACCTCCGCCAAGGCAATGTGGTCACAGATGGTGTTCTGGATTACCAATCGCCACCAAAATCAAATCAGTTCTTACTCATCCCAGTACACACGTTGTCTGAAAATTTAATCCAAATCCATGCAGCACTTTTCGATGTTGTACACAGACAGACAGACAGACACACACACACATGCCGGCGAAAACATAACCTCCTTGGCGAAGGTAATTAGAGCTATACAATTGCAGCGTAGAAGGGTGATTTTTATCTTGGGTTAGATGTGCGAAGGGCGCTGTTGCTTACAAACAAAAATGACGATTCAATGGTCAAAATTGACAGGATTTTTGTCAGACACAGGTGGCCACCCTATTGCTATGTGCAGTGAGAGCAATTGTTTGTCATTAAGCGGCACAGCCAATGATAAATCTTCACACTTTTTCTGTCTGGAATTCCTCACTCCTTTTCAATGTGTGAACAATAAAGCCCCTCATGTGGTTTGTTCTTACCACAACAGCTGCAACAAGATCCTCTCCCTGAAACTGAAAATACAAGCTGTGAAATGAAAAAGTTTCATGAGCAACAGGCTATTCTAACGCTAGATAGACAATAGAATGATGCTGATGATAATGTATAGTGGCTCTTATCTAACTAGCTATCATATTTATATTCCTCGAGTCTTGGACTATTGTATTTTTTAATGTCAGCATTTTTATTTTATCGCTTTAAAGGTGGGGTAGAAAACCCTTGGGAAAACGGTTTGAGCAAGCATTTGAAAATACACTTTTCAGAGGTCAAATCCCCTATTTTCAGACTTCCCTTGAAACGACTTCTCCAGAAAAAAATGTGAAAAGGGGAAGGGGCAAATGACAATTGGGCTTGATAGACATCCAGTCATTTCTATTTATTATTTTTGTGTCGGAACATTTAATAAATTGGTTGCGATGAATTTTAAGCAATAGCCTATAGTAAAAAGAACTCAGGAAAAAAATCTCATACCCAACCTTTAACACTTTACCATCAAGTTTGCCTGTTCATTCATCAGTGCCTGTCAGTGGTGGTAGTTAGCGGTTAAGGAGTCTGACTGGCATGTTGTATCGCAAGTTGTGGCTCCTGATCTCAAGCAAGTGGCTGGAGGGGAGGTTGGCCCTGAGTTGATGAATGTGAGCCGCTATAACTGAGTTAACTAACGATCAGATGGCAACCATTAGGCCTACACTGTGCACCCGACTGCACTTGTTGGTGTTCAGCAGCAGGCTTTCCATAAACTGTGCTCATTTTATATTCACATTAGGCTAATCAAGTGATGTGTTCCCACCAGCTGTGGAATCAAGGGCTACGTTCACACAGCAGGGCTAAATGCTCAATTCCGATCTTTTTGTGGGATCCGATCTTTTTGAGAGGTCGTTCACACTGCCAATAAAATGTGATATGTATGCGACTTGTATATCTCAAGTATGAACTTGAAACGCACCAAAAATGTCCTGCATGCGCTGTGAAGGACACAATAACATCACACACACACAAAACGTGTTCAGTGTTTAAGGAAGTAAACATGGAAAACATGAACGCAAGCAGTAGCCCCAGTTGCAATAAATCTTCGTCATGAATAAAATATATTATGACATTTCTAGAAACTAGAAAATGCCCGACATAAGCGTCAGTCAGTCAGTCTAAATAACCTTTAGTGTTTGCATCAGCTAAATGAGTGGAGTGAGCCTGTGGTGTAGGCTAACCCTTAATAAATCACTCAAAATCTGCTTTAAAAAAAAAATTGCTCTTTTTCTTGTCAACTCTAGTCTATACCCACCTGGCATATTACACACGGTAACATTTGTTGTGATCGCGGCTGCTTAATTGACAAGTATGACGTGTAGGTCGGATGCATGCCACATGGCCGTTCAGACTGGGGTTGCATGTCAAAAGATCAGATACGTATCAGTTTTAGGACCACATAGCCTACCCAAGTGGCCTGGGTCGCGTGTGAAAAAATCAGATCGCGTGTGAAAAAATCAGATCTGTTTTTGTTCAGACCGTCACTAAGAGATCGGATGCAGGTCACACAGGTGTGAAAAAACGGAATTGGGTCACTTCAGGCTGCTGTGTGAACGTAGCCAAGGTTTATGATCAGAAATGCAATAAATGCGATATAAATAATTTTTTTGATTTGGTTGATTTTTGATTGACTTTAATCACATCTTGCTGTTATCAAGATCCACCCACTTGAGTGAATTAAATCAACACTGTAGAATTTGTAATGGTTACTTGAAAAATGTGTGGAAGCTTGTTGCCTCAAATTAGTAAAGTAAATATGACTTATCTTTTTAGATGTAAAGCAATTTGAACTTGAAAAAGAAAAGTCATGTTTACTTAACTCAGGCAACAAATTTCCACACATTTTCCAAGTAACCATTACAAATTCTTTTTTACAATGTAACTGACGATTTCCTGATCACACACCTTTATCAATAGTTGGATGGAGACGCTCCTCAAAAAAAAGACAGATGAATACATCAGGCAGACTCAGTAGTGGGAACCTTCAGAGATACTGCAACTCCCATCAGTTTAGACTCAAACGCATTCAATGCTATTGTATTTGTACACACAGTGCTTAATGTAAGACAATTGTCTCGAGTCACGGCATTTCACTGACCGTATAAGGAGCACCCAGAATATAGGGACAAGGAAATACTCCCTTCTGATAATTCAGAGGAAACCTAGGGAAGATCTGCAACTCAAGTGCTTAACGAGGCCAAATGCAGGACAGTTTACCATAAGAGATAGGCTACAACTCAAATATGACTCATTAGGAGTCTAATGCTAATGCAGTCTAATGCTTAGTTTACACTTACCCGGGTATGTATAGAAACGGATAACCCCGCCTCTTTGTTTCCAAAAATATCCACGATTACAACAGACCGGTTTCCAATATCTGCATGTACACAGGCTGCATATTCACCTTATTCAAACATGGGGGCTGCCATGACGATTGTCAACATCCCGTCTGGCAGCGCATTGGCTTAGCGTTGAGATATTCTGATATAAGTGGTCTTACTTTGAAATTGTAGTCACTATATCCATCCATAAAGTTAGTACAGTTCGTCGCCAGATAAAAAAATTATGTTTTCAGCTGTAAAAACGGTGTTTCCACGGAGTTCCAACAAGAGTTTTGTGATCGTGGTATTTCATGAAAATTACGTTGATGTAAACGAGTGGTGGCGTCTAACGGAAGTTCCAAAACAATCGGAGGACAATAATAAAAATTATAAAAAGGGGCGGGGCAGAATAAGGTGAATACGTCTAAGCGTTTTTAATGAATAGGCCTATGCCAGGCATAGCCTACAGGTACCAGTATAACACAGCTAACCCTATCAGGCACTAAACTTCACACACTGTAAAGCTGTGACTCATTTAGTTTAGTTCCTCTAGTCCTCAGTGTTTTATGCCTTTATTATTACCCTCTGGTTGCCTGCTGTTCAGTCCAAATAGCAGGATATAGCTCCTGTTGAAATTATATGTTTACATACACCTCAGAGAGAAAAAATCAAAACTTTTCTTTACTCTCGAACTTTGAATCAGATGTTTCAGTTCAGTCACTATTATCACATTTTATCTCCGCCTAGGAAGTTTATCTCCGTCAAGAAAAGTACTGCATGGATTTGGATTAAATTTTCGGACAATGTGTGTATTGGGATGAGTAGCAACTGATTCGATTTTGGTGGCTCCAGAACACCTTCTGTGACCACATTGCCTTGGCGGAGGTCTTCGCTCTCTGAGCGCTTTTCTAGTTTACATTTGTTATACTTGTTACATAAATTATTTTATTGAATTGAATTTTATTGATTGGCCCTGAAACTGCCACATTTGGGCCAGAAGTTTGAGGTATCCCTCCATAGTTTTGGCTCATTCCAATTAACAGAACTGGTATAGCCTAACTGGATCAGGTGTTTTCAGGCCAAATATCATGCACATATGCCTTCAATGCATGCCAGTGCTTCAATATATCCTTATTATTGTCTTGCGTCATGATGCCATGTTTTGTTAAGTACCCCTGTTCCACCTGCAGCAAAGTAGTATAGCTCCATAACATGATGTAAACATGGTTTCATCTGCACACAGCTGCAGTCTTCCAACAGTGCAGTCTGCACGCCCACACTCTCTCTTTCCTCTCTCATTCACATACCTGCACACACACATAATATGCCTACATTTTCACATACAGTACCAACACATACACACAGTATACATTCTCTCTCTCTCTCTCTCTCTCACTCACACACACACACACACACACCTCTCCACAACTCTCCACAATGCATAGTTAGGTTTGATAGTGATGGCTAATCTCTGAGAAGCTGTGGCGGGTGCAGGCAGCCTTACAGTCAATCTGAGCAAGCATAATGAGCTCATCGGATATCCTCTTTCAACGATTCGGCAATGGGTACACTGTTAATCGGAACCTCCTGTAAAACACCACTCTCGGTTCTCTCATTTGTATTTCCTCCACTTTGTATCTCATTGTTAAAGGGGTTGCCCTCTGTGCAGTGTGAACGAAGCCCATAAGTAATCTTATGCATCACTGTATAGATCATTACAACCACAAGTCTCCCTTTTAACTGGAACTAAAACCAAACACGGAGAAACGCCAGTGAATTGAAAGTCACACTTTCATGAGATATTTATGTAAGCAATTACCATTCTGAAATGATGATGTCAGCCACATTACAAAGCAGTTTCCACATGATTTCATTGATAAGAGCACTATCGAAAGCAGGCAGTCCAAGAATGAATGATGACATGGTATGATTGAAATCATCCAAATTCAGTGGGAGATAATGAACGCTAGCCTGACACACCAGGCTATAAGAATTTGCTATCGCTAGAGTGGTGTCTAGAGTTCTAGGCTCGAACAATGCAGCATTCATATGTCATCGAAATGCAAGTCGCAATAAGGCAACGAAATTAAAGATAAACTGTCTGTTCTAGATCTACATGAATGGTTGCTATTAGGTATGTACCTATAACAATACCTGGATCAGATATCGGTCCCGATATGGACAAAATAGCTGAATCGGGTTTCGGAAAAATGTATCCGAGCAGCCGGTGGCATATTGTACAGAACAAAACTCCCGGCGAGGGAGTCAGGAGCTCTAACCACTGAGCCAAAAGCCCAAGCTTCTAACTCAGCAGTTAGAAACACCCAAGGAATTGGATTGTGAGGATTTGCATGTACTGCCGCAAGTTAGCCGAGCTAGTTGGCATCCGTTACACTCACCCCCCAAATCCTCACTCCCATCCGGGTCTTGCCACTAATGTAGCCGGTGAGGGTCCACACCACACACGGGTCTCGAACCTGCCACCCCGCCAGCTACAAGCTCCCGGCGTGGGAGTTGGGCGCTCTAACCACTGAGCCAAAAGCCCAGGCTTCTAACTCAGTAGTTAGAAACACCCAAAGAGCTAGTTGGCATCCGTTACACATGATCGGATCCATGGACCAATCCATCCTTTCGACTCAGACCACCACACCAATCCTGTGTGCACAGTGATACATTAGAAACCAATAAAATGTATTCATCTCCAGCACTTATATTTAGTGCTGTCAAACGATTAAAAAAAATCAATCTGATTAATCACAAAATTTTGCAATGATTAATCATGATTAATCACTTTTAATTGCAACTCCTTTCCTCCAATGGGACAATTCACACCTGTCCCCTACCCCCAAGGATTCCCCAAACATGTTGTTGGACAGTCAGGAGCTAGGCCATAATCTTTGTATAGTTTGACTTGATAGCCGAGCCATTTTCTATCTGAAATTGAACATAATACATGCCATAAAATGCAACTTTATCCATCAGGATTAATCTGAGTTAAAAAAAATTAATCTGAGTTAATTTTTTTGGATTAATCACATGATTAATCAGTTAATTTTGCCAGCACTACTTATATTCTCTAGCGCCTTTCTTGCAGAAACAAAGTCAGATGGTAAATGTCATTGCTGCAACATAGGTCCACACTGAGTTTTAAAGTGACAGACACCTAGTCATACACAGACTCCTGTAATCAGCAAAATACAACTCAATTGTCGGAGCATATTCTTCTCAATGATATATCCTAAATATCAATTAAATTAAGTCTGTCATTTTAGTTTGTCTTCAATATGATGTGATATAATGGTGCTATCAGATTGGTCAATATGCAAAACCCAGATATCAACTGGCGTCACGATTTCAGTCCATTTTCAATGGAGCTCATCAAATCATCACACAAAGCATTCTGGGAAGGTTGTGCGTAGTAGCCTGGCAGGCCATCCTATATCATTAAAATATATAGTCTGGCAACGAGAGATAGACCGAACTCAATCATGGGCAGAACAAGGCTGTTATCTTTCAAACTACTTCTGCACAGAGGATAACCTATAACCGATTGTAGTAACAAACAAGATGTAAACACCAATTCAAAAGGCCATTGTTTTCGGCGAAGCCCGGCCTAAACACATACAGTGTTGCAATTAGATGTCAGAAACAGAGTTATCCAATCAAATTCTTTATGGCTTGCTACTAGACAGGCTGAGCAAATGCATTTGCTAGGGTACGTCTAGATTTCTAGGCTAGGTGCGTAGATCCATCAAGTCAAATGTTGGGCTCTGCTGAACTTTATGCAAATTAATCTGTCAAACGCAGTATCATTAGCTAAGGAAAGGACAGGGTTGTGTTTGTGCAGTACAAATCAACTGAACAGCAACAGATAAGGGCAGCTAGCTAAATTTGAAATGACGCCTCTCGTACACAGGGGATTTGCGTTTTGCTAGAAAATCTGAAGGAGCCAGTGGATCAGTTCCGTTCAGGGCCCAGTTCCCCAAAACATTCTAATCGCTAAGTAGTTCTTAACTTATTCCTTATCCTCCTTCTTAACGTTATGACATGATTCACGAAACATTCGTACACTAAGTGTATCTTCTGTAAGTCACGTTCGTAAGGGTGGTCTGGACCATTCGTAACTTTTCCCTTATCACAGTTTTAGGCTTAAACATAAGCTTTACAGCTTTAAAAAAGTATTGTATTTATCTCAATACTTGCGAACTTACTGCCAAGGAACATCTGAATTGGTTTCCTTGCATTTTGCATTTTATTTTGCATTTATTTTGCATAAATTAAAAATCGCCAAAAATTCATTAAGTTGCTTTGCTTTTCAACCCTTCTAAAATGCAAACATGCCCCATACACACCTCAAATTGACACACTATTATACTTATTATTTACTTGCATGTTTCTTATTAATAGCTGCACTTTAATCCCCGAAAAGACACTTTCATGCATGCTCAAAGGAAGCGCAAATGACAACAATCAATGCCAGAAACATGGATTTGGCCCTTTAAGTGATAGCTAAGAACAATGTAAAGAAGATTCTAAGAGATAGTACGGGGAACACTCTGAAAAGTAAACAACTTAGGTAAGATATATCTTTCGAGTCTTCTTAGGGCTTCTAAGAGTGAGCGTTATCAGGGAACCCGGCCCAGGTCTGTTACTCATTGGTGCTCCTCCTGTTTGTAGAGCACCATAAGTCAGTTTAATTGTATTTTGTGCATGCTTTACAAATGAATTTAGCAAATGTTATCTAAACCATATAAAACATTAGGTAACACTTTACGGTAAGGGTACATGAATTATCATGAATTCATGCATGAAATCATTCATGATTAATTCATGATTCATACATTACTTCCATCTACGTAATTAATAATGACTCTTGATGATGTACCCAGAGTAATTAATGCTTAAGATCATGTGCTATTTCAGCAGGAGGTCATTAATGATAAACAATGAATTAATGCTAATTCCTGATGAGTCATTAGATATTCAGAGATGAAGTAATGCATGAATTGAAGTAAAGCATGCATGAATTCATGATAATTCATGTACCCTTACCGTAAAGTGTTACCAAACATTATTACAGCCAGACTTGTAATAGGCCTACTTAATAGGCATCTTATTTGCATCCTAACACAATCCTACTTTGAGTCTTGACTTACACCTACACTGTCGAATGACATCAAGGTGTCTTCATTTTCAATGTAGGGACATGGGGCAAGTCCTGAGGTAACTCAGTGCTGGCACATGCACTGCACATAAAACATCAGTGCTGTGAATGTTTTCCAAATACATTAGACTAATTCAGTGCATATTTTTTATTTTATTTATTTATTCTGTTAGTTGAGAATTCTGCAGCTGCAGCTACACACGTTTAGTTTCTCTGCTCAATACTGTGAACTAATAGTCCTCTACAAATCACTATCATCATAGATTGAAATCTTTCTATGTATAATTTTATTTCAGTTAATTATTAGAGTTAATTATTATCATGGTATATGCATACAGCAGAGAGAGCTGGTGCAGCATTGCAGTCAGCTTTTTCCATTCTGAAACTATTCTGAAACGTCATAAGCGCTTTCACCGCATTTGTCAGCATTTTCAGTGTTTTTTTCTCATACAGGAAGCCTGCTCAGGTCTATTCCATCCACGGGTGGATTTTTATCAATTTTCAAGAAATTCTCACAACAGTTGTTGTTATTGTATACAGGAGGTGTTTAAAAGCCCAAGACTTGGCAAACCCAGCCATGCCACCATGTATACCTCTCTGCTCTTCGCAAGCTTTGTCTGCCTGACAACATCTCTGAGAAATGGTGAGTAGATCATCTCTCTCTATCCCCCTCGATTTTTCTCCATCACTGTTAAGTTAGCCATAATTTATCCAATTTTGCCAAATTTTGGTTAAATTAGCCAAATTTGTCATATTTTTGTCCAGCTGTAATGTGTTGGAGAGAATGTATAGGGGGATATAATTGTTTATGACACAGTATTTTATTTTTTATTTCTATGTTGTAGGCCTATTTCAAATTATTGATGTATGATATGCACAGTAATTACTAATTTCTCAAAATAATATGTGCAAACAGAAAAGTGCAGTGGATTAACTGCAAAACCATTTAAAGAAATTGGTATGTACATTTCAAAGGTGTATATTTGTGCCAAACCGTCAGTGCCAGCAGGCCATGTAAATACTTTTTTCTTTTTGTAAATTATTTTTTTTTATTTAAAAAAGACCACATTCACACTTCTTTCATCAAAACATGTACCAGAACAAGCAAAATTACACTGCATTGGCATACAATGGCACACAATAATATTTGCTTTTAATAGCTCAAGGACTGCATGACAGAGAACTCAGATCTTTTTTTGACTGAGCAGAAACAACCTTCAAATCAATGAGAATTGCTTTTATGATATGCTCTAAATGATGTGGAGCTCGAACTGGGAGTTTTGATAATTTCAATGATCGAAGAAACACGCCAAAGCAGCTGAAAAAAAGTTGCAATAGATATTTTATGAGTAGAAGGCATTAACCCTATGGACCCCATTTTCAGAGTAATATCACTGCTGGCTTTCTGTCATTAGGGGACTTGTGCACATTATATTTTGTTTTGTTTTTCAGGACAGTCTAGGCTATCCAAATGTATGCCTTAGTAGTACACAGTAGCACATATGCCAGCAGAAATGTCTTTTCATATATCGTAGTTGTCTAGAATCTGGAAATAGACAGATTAGGCTGGTGGTATACTGTATGACTGCTGCAATTTGCAAATAAATAATTACTGACAGAATACTGTACAAAGAAGAATGGGGATTTGATGGACACCAGGCTGCACAAATTCTTCTCTGTTGCTGGCCTGGGTGCTGAAATCCCAGTTTTGGGATGAACACTGACTACTGTATATGACAGACCGGTCTCAGAATAACTTCTCTTATAAAAAGAATGTGATTAGATTGGTCAAGACTGGATTATACTAGTCATACAGACTCACATTTTATGAAAAGAGGTTTTGCAAGAGGGACACACACTTGTATTAATAATAATATCACATTTATGTAAATGTTCTGGTGAACTATTCATCACAGTGTAGTGAGCAGTACTGTTGGAAAGGTCAGGTTGTGCAGTTTCACATGCTGATATGGCAATGATCTGGTTGACAAAACCTCCGCAGGTAATCTAACAGAAAAGAATGGGTGCGAATTTGCATGCACTTTGAGTCTGTTGGGCCCATATTCATCATATTCATGGTCGTGATTGGTTGACTTATTGATCCCCCTGTCTCTTCATCTGCAGGCCACCACCACATTGTTCAGCCTTACCGTGTGGACACAACTGACGGCCAGGCCACGGTGGAGTGTCTTTATGCCTTTCCTCCCCGTCCCCAGCCCCAGGAGCTTTACGTGACACTACTCAAGGGTCTCCATGACCAGAAGGTGGTGTGTGGTGGCTACATCAACTCAACCGCCGGCAGAATGCGCACGCAGAAGCCCAACGTCTGTCAGGTCCGATGGCTACTCATCCTTCCACATCTAGCTTTTAGCAATTAGCTTTCTTAATCTGTGTTATTGGTCTGTATGTGCAGGTGTATGTTGTGTGTATGCTTGGATGCTACAGGATGACTGGATTTCCTAAGGGATAACTAAAGTATCTATTCCATCTATCTAGGCCACGCTTACAGAGAGTGGTATCAGAGTGACTGCCGAAGGACTGAGGGGGAGGACACTGACTTGTATCGCTGCAAGGTAGAAGTGATCTACCCCCCACCTTATCTGACCTGGTACGGCAACGGCACCTTGGTCCACATCCTAGGTGAGAGGTGAGCCTTGATTGATTGATTGATTGATTGATTGATTGAATCAATGACTAACCTTTATTACTTTAAAAACTATACTGTTTTGATGAGATCTATCCAAGAGACATGAACTACAAGTTCAGTTGTTATTATGATTTTTATTATGACGATGTTTAAAGGCTTGACGTTTTTCCGAAGAGCAGATCAGACATCAAAGTAGTAGTGTTACTCAGGATGAGCATACGCCTGCCCCAGTAGGCTAGGTGCTGTCCCAAGGACACACACAATATTGAGATATAGAGGATGTCAACAGCTTTTTCTGCCCACATGGTGATGTCACCATGTCATTCTAACAGGGATTTCAGTTAGAGCCGGCAGAAGCTTCATTGTGTCTTGTCTTGTGGTATTTGTGGTTTTGGTTGATATTTGACAGTATGCTTCTGTTTGTTCTTCTGCAGAGAAAACAGCGTGCTCAGCAGGAAAATTCCAGCATCTTCTACAGCAATCAGAAGACCTGCCAACGGAAGTAGTTCAGGGGACGGAGCCATCACACACCCAGGAAGAGAGGCAGGCCCTGGGGGTGCAGTGGGTGGAGGTGCCCTTCCCTCTGCTGGTGGCTCTGGGGATTCTGATAGTGATCGCCATCTTCTGTCAGGTACAGTACAATACTACTCACAAGACTTGATGTAAAATGTAATTTAGTTTGCCTTGGTTGTTCCTCATGTCTCTTGGCTGTGTCAGGTTACATGTATGTTAGCAATTAGCAGCAAATGAAGTCAAATTCTCTTGTAGGCTAAAACTGTGTCACTGATGTTTTTAGACGCTGTAAGTATGTACATTAGATGTGCTGTGCTTCATATTATGTTTAGGCTTATGTTTAGATTTATATGTTATGTTTATGTTTCCCACAGATCGCAGGGGTTAGACACACCAGAAGGCCTGTCAGAAGCACCCAGCCGCTGACGAGCGTCATAATGCCCAAGGGCTGTTAGCAGAGCCCTCTAGTTATACACGTGCTTTATTTTCACCTAAGATGAGTTGACGTGTAACACGTTTATTAAATGTAAAATGATGTTATTCATCGATGATATTATATATCAGAAACTCTTCATTCCATTGAATCAATTGATTGCTAACTCTAAACTGAAAATTGCCTGAGAACATGTAGATTTTTCTGTGCGCTGGGATTCTTTACAGTTTTTTATTTTCATTTGGATGCTATCGTGTCTAAATGAATTATCATTTGGTTGTAATCATGTTTAAATGAATATGTATTTGTAACCTATTTTGATATGTAATTATGTTGTAATTGAATGTGTCTATGAAGTAAACTTTTCTTGTCCTCATTATGTGTTCGACTTTAACTCACATTTTCTGCCGTGACAATAGTGAAGAATCAACATATACAGTAGCCTACTCACCATGAAGCTGAGCAGTAACTTCTGGGTCCTGTAAGACAGGAGCGGTTTCTGGCATGGGCAATATGGGCGGTCGCCCAGGGCGGCATCATCAGGAGGGCGGCATCACGGGCACTCCGAAGTTGTTTTTTTAATTATTATTGCGCACGCGAGCGCCGAAAATTACAATCGCGGGTGATCCGGTTTTGCTTCATTGTCTTTTGGAAGCTTTGGTACTGGTATATCTCCGCCTAAAATATAAGTATTTGGTATCAAATTAAAGTAGACACCCAGACGCATGCATTGGTGCCACTTGTAATGTACTTGCTTGAGGATAAGGGCATTCAATTTCAGTGTAAAGATCGCCCCCCATTTTTAAATATCTATCTGGTGTTATAAACTTGACTGCTGGAGTTCCATCTAATAACCAAGAGCCCAAAAAATAAAACTAAACCAAAACAATCACTCCACATTATGATATAGACCTATAATTTGAACAGAAGAGTTTTCTATCACCCATTTGCAGAAAATGAACACCCCAAATCCCTTAAGGTTTGCCTGCTTTCAGACTTCAGTGCTGAAGTCTCACACACAAGAAAGGGGAGGGGTTTGGGGCTCAGATCTTCTCCTTTGCTGTAGAAGCTAGACATGCATATAGTAGAGTAACTAATAGCTACCATAAGTACCATAAGAGTTTTGCAAAAAAATAGAAAAAAATGGAAATTAGCAGCAATGGCTATTTAACTTTGTTTTGTTATTTTTATCCTCTTGTTCTAGGCCATGATAATACGATGAGGTGTGCTGCGTCATTATTATTATTATTATTATTTCTTTATTTCTTTTTTTTTTTTGGGGGGGGGGGGGGGGCACCAGATAAGGTGTTCGCCCAGGGCACCAAAGAGGGTAGGACCGCCCCTGCTGTAAGAAGTCTATATTGCCCATTTTCCCGCACATACACACAAAGAGGGAGAGATTGAGATTAAGAGGATGTCAGCTGTTTCCTCTGTCCGTATGCCTTCATGCGTCACCTATATGATCTTGTAAAAGAATGACTGTAACCTACCTACTGTTTGTGTGAGCATCTGGCCTAGTTACCAGACACAAAAATTTTAATTTTCACAAGGAACTTGAGTAATCTAAGGTACTTGGTTTTTCTTGACTATTTTGCACCTATTTAACATTTCTAATGATCAAAGAAGTTAACTCCTCTTTTGTAGCTGATATTAATTTTGACCAAAAACAGATATTCAATGCAGGCTACATTATGTAGCGACCATACAGGATGAAATGCGTCACTTTTAAAGCGTCAGGCCCCCATTCGTGGAAATAAGTTCATTTTGCACCTCCCCTCGAATTAAGAAATTGAGTTTTACCTTTTTTCTGTTCATCAAGGGGACGATGAAAATCTAGGGTGTTTCGTCCGGACGTCACCACAGTGATGCGCGTCCTCGTTGCCGAAGTGGTGGGATGGGCACACATAAGATTATGTGAAGTGTTTTTACCTCTGATTAATTGAAATAAAAGTAAAATGTGTAGTTTATGTGAACATGGTAGTGATGAATTTCAGCAAAACGGTCTGTAATTAACCCTAGCCTATATATCAATCGCATATCAAATATCCTATGCAAAATATTGGCTCATTGACCCGTTCATCAAGCCGTTCTCCGAGCCTGGCGATACGACTTGCAGCTCTAGCCTAGCATAGTTGCTTGAATCATATTTGAACAGCTAGCATCGCGCCCGCTAGCATCACGCTTAAAAGTAATAAATATTTCCGGTATTTTTCCCATTTAAATGTCTTCTCATATCTAGTTGGAAAATGTACGACACAGATGATGCGCGTCCTCGTTGCCGAAGTGGTGGGATGGGCACACATAAGATTATGTGAAGTGTTTTTACCTCTGATTAATTGAAATAAAAGTAAAATGTATAGTTTATGTGAACATGGTAGTGATGAATTTCAGCAAAACGGTCTGTAATTAACCCTAGCCTATATATCAATCGCATATCAAATATCCTATGCAAAATATTGGCTCATTGTCCCGTTCATCAAGCCGTTCTCCGAGCCTGGCGATACGACTTGCAGCTCTAGCCTAGCATAGTTGCTTGAATCATACTTGTTGCTCATTATCCTGCCCTGAGCAAATGTGGACCCAGGTAGAGAGGCAGGACCTGTGGCTTCAACAGGTGGAACTCCTCCTCCCTCTGCTGGTGGTTCTATGTATTTTGATCATCAGGTACTCCTTGGCCACAGGCCTTCAATTGTAGTCTTCATTTGTCCTCATTTGACAATAATGTAAAATTATGTCTGTATGCGTATGCACTGCTGTGACGCGTTCCTTTGCGCGGAAGGTATGTGTGTTTATGTAAGCCTACGTTTGTGAATGATCAACACTATGTTTTTCATTCTCGAATGTTTAAATGCGGTGGACCCTCCCGTGAGGGAATTATTAGTTTCATTTTCCATGTTGTAATTAAAAGGCATCTTTGTCAAACTGTTGCCTCTGACTATGCATGCTACACCACTTAGGTAGGCTACCCTATTGAAAAGTAAAGAACAAGTACAGTGGAATTACCTAAATGCGCAACCAGGGGACTGAGCAACCAGTTCTGCAAGTGGGGGCTGCATGCTTTTCCATTCTGAAACATCATAAGCGCTTTCACCGCATTTGTCAGCATTTTCAGTTTTTTTTTCTTATACAGGAAGCCTGCTCAGGTCTATTCCATACACGGATGGATTTTTATCAATTGTCAAGAAATTCACACAACAGTTGTTGCTATTGTAGGCTATACTGGAAGTGTTTAAAAGCCCAAGACTTGCGAAACCCAGCCATTCACCATGTATACCTCTCTGCTCTTCGCAAGTTTTGTCTGTCTTACAACATCTCTGAGAAATGGTGAGTAGATCATCTCTCTCTATCCCCCTCGATTTTTCTCCATCACTGTTAAGTTAGCCATAATTTATCAAAATTTGCCAAATGTTGGTTAAATTAGCCAAATTTGTCATATTTTTGTCCAGCTGTAATGTGTTGGAGAGAATGTATAGGGGGATATAATTGTTTATGACACAGTATTTGTCATTTGTATTTCTATGTTGTATTTCAAATTATTGATGTATGATGTGCACAGTAAATACTAATTTCTCAAAATAATATGTGCAAACAGAAAAGTGCAGTGGATTAACTGCAAAACCATTTAAAGAAATTGGTATGTACATTTCAAAGGTTTATATTTGTGCCAAACCATCTGTCAGTGCCAGCAGGCCATGTAAATACTTTTTTCTTTTTGTAAATTATATAAAAAAGGCCACATTCACACTTCTTTCATCAAAAATGTACCAGAAGAAGCAAAATTACACTGCATTGATTGCATAATGGCACACAATAATATTTGCTTTTAATAGCTCAAGGACTGCATGACAGAGAACTCAGATCTTTTTTTGACTGACCAGAAACAACCTTCAAATCAATGAGAATTGCTTTTATGATATGCTCTAAATGATGTGGAGCTCGAACTGGGAGTTTTGATCATTTCAATGATCAAAGAAACACACCAAAGCAGATGAAAAAAAGTTAGAAGTAGGAGAGTAGAAGGCATTAACCCTATGGACCCTATTTTCAGAGTAATATCACTACTGGCTTTCTGTCATTAGGGGACTTGTGCACATTATATTTTGTTTTGTTTTGTTTTTCAGGACAGTCTAGGCTATCCAAATGTATCATGCACATGTATCAAGCACATATGCCAGCAGAAATATCTTTTCATATATCGTAGTTGTCTAGAATCTGGAAATAGACAGATAAGGCTGGTGGTATAATGTATGAGTGACTGACTACTATATACAAGTATGACAGACCACGGTCTGAGAACAACTTTTCATACAGAAAGGGGGGGGGGGTGTTGAATGTGATTTCAAGACTGGATTACACTAATCATACAGAGGCTCTCACATTTGATTAAAGAGGTTTTGCAAGAGGGACCCACACTTGTTGAAAGGTCAGGTTATGCAATTTCCCATGCTGATATGGCAATGATCTGGTTGCCGCAGGTAATCTAACAGAAAAGAATGGGTGTGAATTTACATGCACTTTGAGTCTGTTGGGCCCATATTCATCATATCCATGGACTTGTGGTTGGTTGACTGACTTATTGACCCCCCTGTCTCCTCATCTGCAGGCCACCACCACATTGTTCAGCCTTACCGTGTGGACACAACTGACGGCCAGGCGACGGTGGAGTGTCTTTATGCCTTTCCTCCCCGTCCCCAGCCCCAGGAGCTTTACGTGACACTACTCAAGGGTCTCCATGACCAGAAGGTGGTGTGTGGTGGCTACATCAACTCAACCGCCGGCAGAATGCACACGCAGAAGCCCAACATCTGTCAGGTCCGATGGCTACTCATCCTTCCACATCTAGCTTTTAGCAATTAGCTTTCTTAATCTGTGTTATTGGTCTGTATGTGCAGGTGTATGTTGTGTGTATGCTTGGATGCTACAGGATGACTGGATTTCCTAAGGGATAACTAAAGTATCTATTCCATCTATCTAGGCCACGCTTACAGAGAGTGGTATCAGAGTGACTGCCGAGGGACTGAGGGGGGAGGACACTGACTTGTATCGCTGCAAGGTAGAAGTGATCTACCCCCCACCTTACCTGACCTGGTACGGCAACGGCACCTTGGTCCACATCCTAGGTGAGAGGTGAGCCTTGATTGATTGATTGATTGATTGATTGAACTAATGACTAACCTTTATTACTTTAAAAACTATACTGTTTTGATGAGATCTATCCAAGAGACATGAACTACAAGTTCAGTTGTTATTATGATTTTTATTATGATGATTTTCAAAGGCTTGACATTTGTCCACAGAGCAGATAGTGTTACTCAAGAAGAGCATATGCCTGCCCCAGTAGGCTACTTTGGTGCTGTCCCAAACACACACAATATTGAGATATAGAGGATGTCAACAGCTTTTTCTGCCCATATGGTGATGTCACCATGTCATTCTAACAGGGATTTCAGTTAGAGCCGGCAGAAGCTTCATTGTGTCTTGTCTTGTGGTATTTGTGGTTTTGGTTGATATTTGACAGTATACTTCTGTTTGTTCTTCTGCAGAGAAAACAGCATGCTCAGCAGGAAAATTCCAGCATCTTCTACAGCAATCAGAAGACCTGCCAACGGAAGTAGTTCAGGGGACGGAGCCATCACACACCCAGGAAGAGAGGCAGGCCCTGGGGGTGCAGTGGGTGGAGGTGCCCTTCCCTCTGCTGGTGGCTCTGGGGATTCTGATAGTGATCGCCATCTTCTGTCAGGTACAGTATACAGGTGCTGGTCATAAAATTAGAATATCATGAAAAAGTTGATTTATTTCAGTAATTCTATTGAAAAAGTCAAACTAGCGTTATGTATACATTCATTCCACATAGATGGATGTATTTCAAGTGTTTATTTCTTTTAATTTGATAATTATAATGGAAAAATAATGGAAAAACCCAAATTCGGTATCTCAGAAAATTAGAATATCACTTAAGACCAATACAAAAACAGCATTTTTAGAAAGATTAAGTCAACTGAAAAGTGTCATCATGAAAAGTATGATTATGTACAGCACTCAGTATGTAGTTGGAGCTCCTTTTACGTAAATTACAGCAGCAATGTGGCATGGCATGGAGTCGATCAGTCAGTGGCACTGCTCAGGTGGTACGAGAGCCCTGGTTGCTCTGATAGTGGCCTTCAGCTCTTCTGCATTGTTGGTTCTGGTGTCTCACATCTTCCTCTTCACAATACCACATAGATTTTCTATGGCCTATGGTCAGGTGGGTTTGTGGGCCAGTTAAGAACAGGGATACCATGGTCTTTAAACCAGGTACTGGTAGCTTTGGCACTGAGTGCAGGCACCAGGTCTTGTTGGAAAATGAATTCTGCTTCTCCATAAAGTTGGCCAGCAGCAGAAAGCATGAAATGATCTAACACTTCCTGGTAGACAGCTGCATTCACCTTGGAACCGCTCAGAAAACAGTGGACCCACACCAGCAGGACATGGCACCCCAAACCATCACTGACTGACTGTGTGGACCACGAGTACCATGGATTTTGTGCCTCTCCTCTCTTCCTCCAGAAGATGCGAGACGCAAACCCATTCAGTGATGGTTTGGGGTGCCATGTCATCTGCTGGTGTGGGTGTTTTCTGAGGTCCAAGATCAACTGTTTCTGAGGTCTGTGTTTTAGGAGCTCCCAGTTTAACCCAGCAGTCTACCAGGAAGTGCTAGAGCATTCCCTCCTCCCAGGGGACGGTAAGCTCAATGAGCAGCACAGATTTGGCGGCCGGAGACCACAGTACGATGTCCGGTCGGGGACGTGCGATCGGGGACCGCGCTGCAGCCCTCATATCCCAGTCTCTTCCCTGAGAAAGGGCTCTTGAGGGGCCTTGTGGCGCTGCTTGTCTCTCTTCGTCTCCGGGCCTGACGAATCCGATTTGGTTCCTTGGTGATGCTGTTTGCCTGTTTGCAGCTTGCCTGCAGTTTTCCAAGTCCTCCGCAAGCCTCCTCAGCACCTGGTCGTGCCGCCACCTGAACCGTCCTTGCATTAGCGCCACTTTACAACCAGACAGTAGATGTTGTAAGTTGGCATTAGCAGCACTGCAGAGGGAACAGGCCTCCTCCTTGCCAAACCACTGGTGGAGGTTTCTCGGGCATGGCAGTGTGTCAAAAGTAGCCTTAAGCAAGAAACTGATCCTTGCCTGTGGCATTTTCCACAGGTCAGCCCAGCTGATCATCCTGCTGGTCGTGCCTTCCCACGTGGTCCACCTCCCCTGCTGGCCTTGGGATACTGCCCTGACGTTATATCTCTCTTGCTCTGCTCTTGACACCTCCTCAATTACCATGGCCCTGCGCTCTCTTTTTGTGGCCTTTGACCAGAACCGAGTGGTTTCGCCCCAGCCAAACCCTGCTTGTCCGAGCTGCACCCTCCCGACGATCTCCCTGTGCTTCAGTTGATTGATGGCTCTACTGACCTCTGTTTCTGCCTGCCATTTCCGACCTGTGCAGGTGGGGATGTTGGCATTCCTCACTGCTGGATCTGAGGATTCTTTTAGCTCCAGGACCAGTCTGGCCTTGTCCTGCTTATAGCCCAAGGAGATAGACTTGATAGGTAGCTGTAAAGGGCTTGCTCCAAACAGGCCCACTTCTGAGAAACAGCGTGGGAGACCTAGCCATTTTCGGAGGTAAGAGTTGGCCACTCCATCCATCCTCATGGCTTCTGAGGAAGCGATTTCGCACATCTTCAGAGGCCACATGATCCTCTGGAACAGTGTGAAGTTGTAGCACCACACCTTGTACTTCCCAGGGAGCTGGCTCTGATTGATCTTGGCCAGACCGCCTGAAAGCTGTTTCCGTGCTGCTTTTCCCGCGTGCTTGTCTGAGAGCGCTGAGGTGTACTCCTTCCCTAGGCTTCGAATGGGCTGGTTGGCCAGTAAGGGGATCTCCTCTCCGCCGGCAGCAAAGGTGGTACTGTCGGTTCTGGTGCCTTTACGTAAAGAGAGGCTCCGTGATTTGGACGGTTTGATCTCCATTCTGGCCCATGTCACTAGCTCATCCAGCCTTTTGAGCAGTCTTCTTGTGCATGGTGCCGTCTGCAGCAGGATTGTCACATCATCCATGTAGCCTCTTAGTGGAGGTAGTCTCTGCCCTGAAGGCAACTTCACTCCTCTGGCGCATTGCCGGGCCCCAGAGAGAATGACTTCAATGGCGGCTATGAAAAGGATGGGCAAGATGGAGCACCCCATGGCAATTCCCACCTCCAGCTGTTGCCACCCTGTTGTGAAGTTCTGGAGGCTAAAGCACATCTGGAAGTCCCTGAAGTAGTTGGATATTAATGCCTGGATCAAGCTGGGGATGTGGAAGAACTCTAAGGCGAACTCGATGAGCTTGTGAGGGACCGAGCCATACGCATTGGCCAAGTCCAGCCAAACCACGTGCAGGTCACTCTTTTCCCTCCTTGCTCTCTGAATCTGCCCCCAAATCATCGCAGAATGCTCTACGCATCCTGGGAACCGGCTTGGCCAAGTCCAGCCAAACCACGTGCAGGTCACTCTTTTCCCTCCTTGCTCTCTGAATCTGCCCCCAAATCATCGCAGAATGCTCTACGCATCCTGGCACTCCTGCTTTTTGGCAACTGGTGTCTACGTAGCCGTTTTCCATGAGGAAGGTGGTCAGCCTCTTGGCCAGAACAGCGAAGAAGATTTTCCCCTCAACGTTTAGCAGTGCAATGCTCCTGAACTGGCTTATTTCCCTGGCATTCTGTTCTTTGGGAATGAAGACTGCTACGGCTCTTTGCCACTCGGATGGTATAAGTTGGTTCTTCCAAGCTGTGTGCATGAGTTTCCACAAGATCCTCAGGACTTGGGGACAGTTCTTAAAGAACTTGTAGGGAATTCCATTTGGACTCGGAGCTGAAGCTGACCTTGCTTTTTTGACAACAGCCATCACCTCGCTCAGCCTGGGAGGAGAGCTGTCAAACTGTATGATGGGAGGAGGGGGACGAGGGAGGTACCCTGGAGGTCCCAGAGGAGATTCCTTTTCCGGATCGCTGTACTGGCCCTTGATGTGCTGTTCGATCTCTTCTCTGCTGACCTCCAGTTTTCCGCTCTTCTTCTCTTCCAGAAGTTGCCTGGCATGTCTGAAGGGGTTCCTAAGAAAGCTAGCTCTTTCCTTCTCCTTCCTTTTTCGCCGTTTTCTGATCCTTTCCGCCCTCCTCAAACAGGCCAGCCTCCTTCTCACCTCATTCCACAGAACTTTCAAGCCCTCTCTTTCCTCGTTTGAAGATTTCCTCCACACTCTTCGGAGCTGGCGGCGTCTCTTCACCAGAGTTTCAATCTCCAACTCTCTCCTCCCTCTTGCACTGCTGGGTTTGTGCTGCTTCCTCTCAAGGACCCCGAACCTGGTTTTGCATTCCTCATAGAGGATGTCACCCAGCAGGTTGAGCTTCCTGTCTGCCTGGCCTCGCAGCGAGTGTTCCAGTACTGCGCTGAGGTCTGAGTCTACCTGCTGCCAGATACCGACTTCACTTGCTTCGGGCCACTTGATGTTGGGCCTTCTGCCTGGCTCCCTCTTCTCTGCTTGTCTTGGCTGTGTGGTGGGGGTGTTGCTGGGACTGCTCTCCCTTTGCTCGCACTCCCGGGGTGCTGCGTCTCCTCCAGAGGTTGCCGTCATCTCTGCCTGCCTGCCTTCAGCAACTGTAGGATCCTCGGCTCTGTGGTTATCTCCCTGGCTAGGGTTCCCGCTTGTCTGACCTGTGCTCACAGTGCAAGGTTGCTGTTGGCCTGTCTGGTTGCACTTCTTCTTCCCCTGGTGGATTCGCAGCCCTCTGACTGTGGTCACTCTTTCCCATCCACACTCGCACACCCTAAGGGTCTTTGTCTCGTCGTCTGTTACCATTCCAGTCGTTTCCGTGTGTTCCGTCCTATTGGGCCCATCTTTCACCCCGCCTCTCGGAGGGCCCCTGGGTTGTTTCTTCTTTCTTGTAATCGTAGTTTCAGGTGGGCTATAATCGTAGTTTCAAGTGGGCTATAATCGTAGTTTCAGATGGGCTATAATACTACTCACAAGACTTTACATGTAACACACTCTTGCTGACTTGTAAGATGTAAAATGTAATTTAGTCTGCCTTAGTCTGCCTATAGGTCTTCCTAAAAAGACCATCAAACATCTTCAACTGATCCAAAATGCAGCTGCTAGGGTTCTCACAAGGGCAAAAAGAACTGACCATATTACTCCCATTCTGAAGTCCCTGCACTGGCTTCCAGTAAGTTACAGAATTGACTTTAAAGCACTGTTACTTCTGTTTAAATCATTAAATGGCACTGGACCTGTTTACATTTTAGACATGTGTCAGCAGCACACGTCACTCAGGTCACTCAGGTCACTGAATAAAAATTTGCTGGAAAAACCCTTTGTCAGAACAAAGTGTGGTGAAGCCGCTTTCTCCCACTATGCAGTGCAACTTTGGAACCAACTTCCAGAAGAAATAAAAAATGCCCCTACTGTTGACAGTTTCAAATCTAGGCTTAAAACCAAACTGTTCTCAGATGCTTTCTCTTAAAGTCCATTTATTTTGTCTATTCTGTATATTTTAAACTTTAATTCCCTTTTCTAAATTTTATTCACTTTATTCATGCCCTCAGGGCCGGCCCGAGGCATACGCGAGTTATGCCGTCGCTTAGGGCCCCGACAGCTCTTGAGAGATCTTGTAAAAGAATGACTGCCGCCCTACGCCTCTGCCTGCGCCTGCGCCTAGCTGTAGATGCCTTTGATAAATGGATAGTGTCTGAATCTGCCGCTGTTTCCCTTCTACATTTCTGGGTTCCAAAACACTTCTCATTTCTCTTCTCCCCCTTCTCCTCCCTGGACTAATTGTTCCCCAGCTTTTGCATGGGTTACATCGCAACTGTCCATGGTAACCCCCAGTACCCCGGGTTCATGGTTCAGTGTAATTCCAAGGGCTAGAAGAGGAAATTGGTATATTGTTTGACTATTGAACTTCTTAACCGAAAACCCTTGCCCTACTCCATATAAAATAGCAAGAGTAACTATTTTGCTGAGTAGTCTGAGAAATGTGTAATTGAAGTTTTAAAGCAAGTCATAGTGTCTGTTATTATTATTATTATTATTATTATTTTGAATGACCAGATTACCCAGATGATAAACACTTGCATGCAATGTATTTCATTATGCTGTGACTGTTCTTGTTGTCTCTTGTTCTCTGTTGCACAGAGAGGTCAACCTTCCCTGAGCAAATGTGGACCCAGGAGAAACTAGACCTGTGGCTGCAGAAGGTGGAATTCCTCCTCCCTCTGCTGGTGGTTCCATGTATTGTGATCAGCATATTTCAGGTACAGGCTTTTAATTGTCTTTGCTGTACAAAATTGTCTCATTCTTTTAAACAGTTGGCTGTAAACTCAGAGTTCTGGCTTTGCAATTTGCAAAATTCACTTATTCATTATTAATTGTTGTAGTGAAAATGTGGATGAAATAGAACTTGTGCTTCCAAATATGCAGATGTGGCTAGCACTGGGCATTCTTTGACCAACATTTCAGTCATGCAATGTCTGTCTGCAACAGATTTTTTTTTTTTTATTTAATGGAATAATTTGACATTGAGGTGTGTGTGTGTGCAGGTGTGTGTGTGTGTGTGTGTGTGTGTGTGGGGGGGGTTATCTATTACTGCCGACTGTTAATAGTATCTCTTATCATGCTTGATATCTTGATATCTTGACTGGATCTTATCTTGGGGGGGGGGGCAAAAAAAACAAACCCCCATGGAAGAGAACTCTTAATGGGGGAAAATGTGTACTCCCAGTTTACATCCAGGTGGTAGGTTACTGCAACAAGAGGGCACGTGTGAAAAAGTAAAGAATGAATGAGGTTCTATGGAGCTGTACCAGGGTTATGGACTTAATGGACTTCATTCTGAGTAAAAAAATTTTGTGTGTGTGTGGGTTTTTTCTTGTTTGTTTGTTTGTTTGTTTGTTTCAGGTGACACAACAAATTATTGTATTATAATTACTATGATCATTCAACAGAATAGTGTAGCAGAAGGCTAGCCAGTCATTGGTAAAAAATGCTCACAGAATGAGAAATGTAATGGGAGTAAGCTATTGAGGTATTCATAAATTTCAATTTTGATCCATAACTCATACCCAGGTTGCTAAAAAAAAATCACAAACTTTTGAAATTATACATTTGAATGGAGTTACACGGCAGTGCTTAGACTCGAGGCTCCCTAAAAAATAAATGGTTTCTGATAGACCTGAACAAAGAAGAAGGCCTAAGCTAGTGCCCCCTGGTGGATGTGTTTTTGACTATGCACTGTCTCAGGTAAAACACAGTGGCAGAGTGAACTGAGATTATTAGATGACTAGTTTGGTAAATTGATTTGTGCTATAATGTTTTCTAAAATGTATCTCATATTTCACACAGATCACAAGGAGACTCATCAGATTCACCGCTGAACCCAGTCTCCAGACCTTCTCTCTAACTGTGCATTGGGACTTTCCTTTCTCATTCCACTTCGATGTCAAGTTCACCCAGAGAGCTCACAGGGCTTGAGCAACTTCCTGTTCATCATCACTGTGGTGTTATGTTATGGTCCTCTGGCCATTCCCTACCAGAGACTGGTTATGTAGGCTACCTAGC